>JAQBSW010003452.1:0-82990 GCA_029291075.1 Eudiplozoon nipponicum | reverse complement strand
TGTCAGCATAAACTAAATATTTTATAGTGTTTAAAAAAACATTTCATCCAGTAGACCGGTTTCGCCTATATTGGGAATTCATCACACACTGTCCAGAATTTGCCGCGGACAGAGCTCGAACCTGGGCACGTTGGTTTTTTTATATCTGTTCCTCTAACCACTGCACTACCCTGCCGCAAGATACATACAATTTTGAGTTACACAATAAATAATATTATATTGATATACGTTTCTTTAGGTGGAGCCTATATGGCATCACTTTATGCCTAAACTCATAGCAGACCACCCCCAATCTATCATTACATGACAGATACTACTCTACAGGTTGAAGTGGTATTTAATTGATCATTAATAAAATTAAACTCACATAGGTTTTGCGATCGGTGATAACAATTTTTTAAATCAAGATTGCGATCATGACATAAAAACCAGTCCTATTATATTCGTACATTTCGCGGTACAAACTAAGCAGTGTATAATTTAGAAAGAACAGTTCATACTGCCGACCGATTTCGTCCTTATTGGGAGATCTTCACATATCGTCCAGAATTTGGCGCGGACAGTTCATTTTGTTTGATTTCTGCAGCCCACATGTGAATACAACAAATCAGCATATTTCCTTATTTTGTCTTTCCTGCTTATAAATTTAGCTTAAAAATACTTTGTCAATTAATCCACATGGATACGGTAGAGCCTTTGGACAATTACATAAACGCGAATTGGTGATCTGAGTAAAGCCTATTTAGTATGCTCCAATCAATCTTTTTCTTTAATTTGTGCCATGTACCTAAGACTTCTCACCTCAATGTGATGTAAATACACAAGCTTGATTCTCTTTAATAGAACAAATAACCGCGTCCATTACTGGATTATTAAATATACGAACACTTTTATCACAATTTGTATATCAATCTTTTATCATGGCGTACGTAATTCACTTTTAATTGTTATTTGTTCATGCTTGGATCTTAGGAAGACTAGAAAGCATAACAAATTATAACAAATTTAAAAGGTATGGTAGGCGGTTTGACAATTAGGATAATTTTCCATTTCTTGCTATTAATTTAAAAATTGGCGGCCAATAATCTAAAATATTTGTATCTAGTACCAATGATTTCTATAGATATAACTTTACTCATTAACTTTTCAGTATATGAACTCCTAAGATTAGGAAATTTTAGACAATTATTTTTTTTTAAATGAATTTTTCTAACACTAGCTAATATTTTTAGCGCTCGTCTTCCAAATTCGCATTGTTAACCCCGTCACAACTATCCTTAAAACACATGATATTGAAAAGATAAAAAATTATAAATTAACGAGGAATCCATGTTTACCTCGACTCCAAAACGGCGCACCGCATATGTCAGAGTGCTGAGGGCTGTTGTTTCTCGATTAATTTGAATTTGTATCGAAGAAACGTTTATATCGGCATATTGACTTAAAAAATAAAGTGGTATAAAAAATAAAAGACAAATGTGCATTAGTAGTAATTTTTTCACTTAAGATGTCTAACTATGAAAAAATATTTTGTATTTTTGTTATAGCACAGCTGCGTTAAAGGACAAACTCTAAAACTTATGCTGTCAGTTCCTCTACAACACACCTTTCACAATTTTATTACATCTCTAATTCCTATCGGATATAAAGGTTTCAAATATGTAAAACATTTACTTTCCATACGAATTATAAAAAAAACAAATAAAGTATCGTAAAAAAGTGCTATCGCCCCACCATATCAACTTATTTGCTACACAAAATTTTTTTTAAATTAGCTAATTTGGTATAAATCGAAATGCGGTACACAAAATATTAAGTAAAACTATAAACTCGTTATGTTGCTAATATATTTTTGGCCTTTTAAAGTCGATGATTCTCTCAAATTAGTTGATGCATTGCTCAGAAGTAGAACTGATGGTACATTGTGCAAAAAGGTATTCCAGAAGAAATCTTTGACAGCGTACTAGCAACATTTCAGCAGTTACTGACCATTGAAATGGAAATCGACTTAGTTAATGCATTGTACATTTGGGTACTGAGTGGTTGTTCGCCTAGTGATTTTGTAGATTGTGTTGAACGGTATACGTAATACTCGCATCATTAACGGATACCCACCACATTTTGCAGATAAATATAAACATAATGACATAATAAAACACCTTGCGTCTGGTTTCATAGCAGATAAGAAACTGGTGTAAATTCTCTCACACTAAATAGGTGAAGAAGAAACGAAATTCAACAAAGATAGATTTAGTTTCGCATTGTCGCTCACATATTTTGCAACTAACATAGTTTTGACTACACCCATCACCAAACTTGCTCTATCAAGTGCGGAACATAAAATTCCACAGGAAAGAACTTCCAACGTTGTCTACAATTAATTTTTTTCTGTGTATAATCTCAATTAGACAAATGCGGAAGATTTAACTCAATATTGTTGAGGAGTGTCCCGATTTGGTGCGCAAAATAATACATATATTTCCATGCAAAAACTACGAAACACCAAAATAACGTTTTTCAATTTTAATTGAGTCTAGGTGTGTAAACCTGCTTCCGTCTTTGAAGGCAACTTTTATTAATAAGCATTGTGCAGAACTGTGCAAATAAAAACAACTTATACGTGCCCTGAAATTATCATGAGGCTTTCCAAGCCCTACTAGAAATAGTGGTTATTTATTTTTCTTCAATTAGAACATTGTTCTTTAAAAATTTAGTCTATTTAATTTATCTAGACCAAATTAATTTATGCAATTTATTTATTCAGTAAATCAGTTGATAGGACGGAGCGAACGTGTTTCTGTCCAAAACATATTGCATTATTAAGCACATTGACCGATGAAATCCCTCATATACTAGTAAAGACGATCATTACCAAATGGAAACTGGAGATCAGTACTGGCAGATAAACTCATAGTCTGATCGCAAAAATTTTATCTCTCATCACGACCAGACTTAGGATCTAATTGAGATTTACTTCACATTTCAACATTAACCCAAAATTAGAACACATGTTTCATGCATTAATCGGCCAATTGGCTCGATAATATGACTAATGGAGGTGCAAATGTCGAAGATGTCAAAATCGGTTTGAAAACGGACTGCCAGTAATACGATGGTAAAGCTAACAACAGTACACTGATTTGAATTATTGTTACTTTTCTTCATGAATTATTTCATAAGAGATATGTCATCAGTTTATGATTTCGGTACAAAATCACTTAGCTATCAATCACATTTATGTTGGGTGTTAATTCATAGCTTGATAATTAAAATTAGTGAAGGCTTTAATCAAATGTAAATAAATTCCGATAGCTTGTAAACCTGAATAATAAAATATTTATCTAATTATTTTTGATTTAACACAAGGTTGCCTATAATTTATGCAACTCATATATCATGCATACTGAAAAATTAATTATTACATTTTACATCTTCGTCTCGCAATATATAGAATTTGGTGTTATATTTATTAATCAAGTGCTGTGATCAATTCCAAAGTTGCAAATGAAATCACATGGTAGACAACACCGTATTCAAATGTATTGCGTAGCATATCTATTGATGTGTTTGTTTAATGTTCTTTTACTCAGAAATTCGAATTTTTTCTGTCTAATAATATGCCTTATATATAGGCATAAATCCACACATCAATACCTCCATAAAATCAAATATTCAAACATGCATATATACATAGACACAAATATTTATAAATATATACACATGTATACATATAGACGTACATACATATATACATACATACATGCATAAATACATAAAAACATACATACATGAATACATATAGACATACATACATACATGCATAAATGCATACATTGTCATATACCAGTATACATACATACATATATACGTGAATACATACATATATAAATACATACTTATATGCATACACACATATATACATGCATGTATACATACATACATACATTCATGCATAAATGCAGACATTCATACATACACGTATATATACATACATACATACATGCATACATATATATGTATATATGTATGTAAATATACAGCAGAGCATTACTACATACATATACATACATATACATACATACATAAATACATACATACATACATACATCTATGTATAGTAAATATATATATATATATATATAAATATATGTATGCATATATACATATACATACATACATACATATATATATAAAGACATACGTACATACATACATACATACATACATCCATACATACATACATACATACATACATACATACATATATACATACATACATACATACATACACACATATATGAATAGACACAAAATTGTATAACAATATACATTCTTATATGACATACATTATCTCGTAAACTATTTATTACGTTGGTTCAACGTGAATTTATACTCATGTACATGCATTAATATATGTATACCTGCTATATTTTGCTTATACTCCAGTACATATCAAAATATATACGAAGTCCTATATAAACGTGAATATATATATATATATATATATATATACAGATTCCCATTTTAATTTTAAAATTCTGTTTTTCCTGTGCTGCCTATAAATAAGCTTTCATCACTAGTTATAATACTACTATTATAAAGTACTACCTGAATGCGAGCATACAATAGCCACGTAATCTAGAATCGCAGACAAGCAAAAACACAAATTATCCATTCAATTAACTATCTTTACAGATATTAGTAATATTTTTTTAGGTCAATGCTAATTAGTTAATATGAAAAAGAGAAATAAGTGGGCAGTTTTAAATGTGCAGAATAATAGCATTTTCAATAGAATCTACGCTTTTAATTTCCAAGTATTCCTCCATTTCTGTTACTTCTAGTCGAAATGACTGAAATAAAATGAATTCGCAAATTATACTTAAGCTTCGGTACAAACAGTAAGACGGAGTCGATTCTAGAAAACAACAAGATCAAATAGCTAAATTAGGACCACATTTGTACAGTTATTTAAAATTGTCGTAATGCGTATTTGAACAAACCTTCCTATTAGACCAGTATTAGCACAGGCGATCATAGGTTTATATTTAAAAAGAAATCTTATTTATTTATTAACATTTTAAAACTCGTGACATCACAGGAACTCACTTTAGTATTCCAGGAAACACGTTTACATACTCGCGGTCGGAGTGCTTTTCCCTGAAGCGTAAAATGATCTGAGGCCGACGAGTCTCGAATTGTAATTGTCGTTTAAACGATGCGTTACTATCTAAACGATGCTCCGAACCATCTGACAAACATTGAATTATTAAAGTACCAAACGGATTATCCAAGTGAATAAATAAAATTGATTTCATTTAAGATTGCTTTACGACCGATAGACTTTTTCGTGTTTGGTTAAAGAACGACCAGGCTTTCTATATGGATTTTAATTTGTATACATATTTGAAAATACAAACGTGCTCATTGCGTTTTTATTGACATGCCCACAGTACGAATGATACTTTTATGATTGTGCTTCAATTTTTAAAATAAACAGGCTTATTCGTTTTTGACATCAAGGCAGTGTTTAAAAAATAAAATAACTGATAATTGAAATAGTTTACAAATGCGCTATGATTGACTACGCAAGCGGTGAAAACCGTACTTCGATCAAGTTTTAAAACACAAATCAAGCACCATTACAAAATATATAACATCTAGATACATATTTTGAAGGATAACTAATATATATGCGATTGTGTAGTAGTAACAGAATAGTTCAGTTCTGACCAGAAGGATAAATCAAAGACAGCATGAACGGAAAGTATAATCACGTGCACATTCGTTTCGTGTTTACTGGCGACTCACCAATGGGAGCCGGTATTACGCCCTATGCCAACAATCTATTGTGGTGAGGAACGTGGGACAATTGGACGGTACGCATTACTCGTCAACTAAAATTTTAGAATGTTGTTGTGTACCGTCCAATTGTCACACATTTCTCACCCAAATATATCGTGGGTAAAGGGCCAAATACAGTCTCCCATTGATGAGTCGCTAATAAGCAAGAAATGAATGTGCACGAGATTATATTTCCGTTTCAAACTTGATCGAAATACAGTTTTCATCGCTTGCGTAGTCAATATTATCGAATTTGTAAATAATATCAATACCCATTTTTCTCGGTTATTTGTTGAATAAAATTGATATAATTATTTATATTAGTAATAAATTTTTACGTTTGAATGAAAATTTGGCAAATTATTAACCATAGTTTATAACTGGATATTATTGTTTATAATTTATGTAGCTCGAATCGTGACCATTTACAATAGATAGCATACATAGAATCAGAAGGATAGTTACCAAAGCCAAAATAAAAAATAAATGTAATCCCATTGAACAAGACATCGCGTATTTACTGGCTTCCTCGCGGTTCCCAGAAGCTTGTCCAAACTCCCAAAGTCAACTAACTATGGAAATTGAAACAGTATTTTGTTTCCTATTACTTAGCTAATACTATTGTGGATTTTAAACGTCATACCTGCGCTTTCTGATGATAAGCCATGTCGTCAAAGACACATGTGAACATAAGAGCGCACAATTCGTTCATGCTGAATCTGCAATATATTCGTAGTTTTATACGAAATACCTTGTTGCTATGTACGGAATACCTAATGCATAGGTGCATATATATTAGTTCTATGCAAATAGGAATATATCAATTTTATATTACCACAAAATGTTGGTTCAAGGTTTTCCTGTTATAGCATGTGTTGAGAACAACTGCATACTATACATATACGTAATCTATTACCACTTTACAAATTTCACCATATCTTCACAGTTTGAGAGCATGAAAACATCTCTTCAAAATCAAGTGTGTGATTTTAAGATAGACACTAGTCCAATTTTATGTAGCCATTCAGAAAATATAGTAGTAGTACAATTAATTGCACGTAATGAGAATTGTTTACTTTCTGTAAAGATCATCAGAGAATAACGGCAAATAGAATTACGAAGTCATATACAAGTTGCGGAAAACCAGATGCATGCATCTCGCCCCCATTAGTATCAACTGCGTTAAACATAAGTCGAACTGTCATCGGAACAATTTCTGAGCCGTCCCAAACATAACATTTTTACAACTATTTTAATTCGTAGAATCGTAATACAAGTAAACAATGATTAATTATACGGGAGGGATATCAGTTATTTAAATCAATTTTAAACATAAATCATTTGCGCCTAAAAAATCCTGCAACAAATTAAAACTATTCAATTGTGTTTTATATGTAGCGTACTTAGTGACAAATTAGATCATATAGGACTGGAAGTATTTACCAGAAACAGCATGAACAAAAGGTATAATTAAACAATAATTGATTGCGCGAGTGATGGAAACTATTCTTTAAATCAATTTTGCGAGCTTGAAGTAAACACCAATCCTATTGCGGCTGGCGGTTTGATCCTCGATAGTCAGTTTGCCCTCGTACTCTGATTATGTATGTATTTAACCAGTCGTCGAAGAACATAACAAAACTACCGCCAGTCGTAATGCACTGATGCGTTTCGACCTTTCATGATCATCATTAGAGTACGGCGGCAAACTGACTAGCTAGGATCAAATCACATTGCATATATATGGAAAGCAAAATTTGATATGCGGCTCTCACCTCTAGTAGTCTTGCATACATTATACGTGACTGTAAATGTCAGCTGCACAATTTCTCTGCAGTCACGAACATTATCTGTTTGTAGCTTTCGCCACACACAAATACATAGACAATACAATTAAACAATAACTGATTGCGCGGGTAGTGGTAACAATTCTTTAAATCAAGTTTGCGAGCCTGAATTAAACACCAATCCCATTGTATTTAACCAGTCGTCGAAAAACATAACAAATTTACCGCCAGCCGCAACGCACTGACGCTTTTCGACTCTCCATGATCATCATCAGAGTACGACGGCAAACTGATTAGCGAGGATCAAACCGCATTGCATATATATGAATATCAAAATTAGTTATGCGGCTCTCATGTACATCGAACTTACTGGCGCCCCATACCAACTGTATATTTGGTCAAGAAATGTGGTAAAAGGTGGGAATTACAATTTCCTATTCGAACGTGTATTCAAACAGTAAAGAAATTAACTACATATAAAGTCTCCAACAATGCAACTTCAAAGCCAACTCACTATATGTAATATATATATATATATATATATATATATATATATATATATATATATATATATATATATATATATATACTGAGCCTGTGAACGGTACTACCACTATGGCTGTCATGTCAGTGTCTGATACCAACACTATGGTTGCCAAATAGGTACATGGTACTAAAACTATGTTTGGCGAGTCGGTATATGGTGCCAGCACAATGGATGCTAAAGTTCACCAGAATTTAAAATTACAATTATTTCCGAACACCTTTTATTCCTGAAAATCCATACGCTTTGGCCTTGATTTATATCTGTTGTCACGTTAAGAATTGCTTACCTAGTAAAAAATCAGATTAACTGGTACTAAAGGATAAACTAGAATCAGCACGAACGAAATATATAATATCATATACACATGAGCTGTACAGATCCATACTGATGATTCTCCACTGAGGACATAACGCATGTGTAAATGAGATTATCTCTCCCTTAATTATCATTTCTACATTGCACAATACTTAGTTTCTACTGATAAATGTATGTATATATGTATATATATATATATATATATATATATATATATATATATATTTCTAGTGGGAAGAAAAATACATTAATAACAAAGGTGGATAATGGCCAATTATTTCGAGAATACTAAGCCGCTCTTCATTTTACTATATACATTCTGGGTTTTCATTTTGAATGTGTTGGTGGCAACAAATATGACTCAGTTTTCAGCTGCTTGTTTTGGCTGATTGGTAAGTAAGAAATAGAGATCTATTATATTACTCATGAAAGATTATGAAACTAAGTTTATAATTCTCGAAATAAATAGTCATTATCCCACTGATATTTTTCTTCCTAATTAAAGCTCTATACTGTGTAATATTCGAAGACAATGGACATATTAAATAATATATATATATACAACTTATATATATATATATATATATATATATATATATTTATATATATAGGATTGGTACTCATATCAAGGTCGCAACCTGTCATGATTAATGCACAATGTGTTTACTGATAACGATCTAGGCTGGGTGTATGGATTTACAGGAATAACAGTTTTTCAGATGTAGTTGTAATTCTCAGTTATATATATATATATATATATATATATATATATATATATATATATATTTGTATATATATATATATATAATATTAAAAACTTGTTTGACAGATTAATTTAAGGTAAATATCTCAGAAAAACTATGTACAATTAAATGGACAAAACTATGAATTTTAATAATAATGAAACATATTTCATTATAAAGTTAACTTCACTACTGGAGATTAACTCATCTGTTTACACATCATATTTTCCCACATTCCTCACCCAAATATATAGTGGATAAAGGTAGTAATACCGACGCTTACTGAAGTGTCACTATTAAGCACGAAACGAATGTGCACGATATTATACTCTGCGTTTATGTTGTCTTTGGTCTATTCATCTGGTCATATTTGAACTAATTTCTTACTAGATGCGAATACCAAATACACAATTGCATATATATTTGCTCTCCGTCACAAACAGAATTTAACTATTCCTTGAATTATCTTTTTATTAAGTTTGATTTTGTTATTTGAATAATGTTCATTTAAAATAATTATTAGTAAATAAATATTATTTAAATATATTTTTAATAGTTCAATGTACACGTTTTCATTTTTTCATATTTACTAGTTTATGAAATAATCTCACTTATTTGTCTGTAATCGTCATGCACAACAACACATAGGTCATTTGTAACCAATGATTTACTGCCATATAACCTTTTAAATAATATAACAGAAAGAAACAATAAGTTTTTTTAAAGTAATAATAACAACAAAATAACAATTTAGGCAAACAGATTATTAAATTGGAGCGACTTTTGAGGGAGAGTGTCTAACTGGTATGATTATATTCACCGTCGTGCTCTAATGATGATCATGGAAGGTCGAAACGCGTCAGAACGTGTGAATGACGGCAGTTTTTGATCGACGACTGGTTAAATACAAAATTGGACCGGTTGTCTACTTCAAGCTTGCAAATTTGATTTAAAGAATTGTTACCACCATTCGCGCAAACATTAATTGTTTAAATAAATTTACTTACAGTTTCGCAGAAAATTATAAAAATACCGACAAATAGGGAAGCACCCATAGGTACGGAGTGAAATATGAATCTTAGCATAATTATCCTGACATGCAACAAATTATATCGACTCTGTCAGTTTACACTGTGGTTTTGATTATTAGTTGACGATAATTTAAGCCGTTATGTGGAAGACACCTGGCATGAACTGTCGAAAATTAAGTGCTGAGGCAAGCTGAAGCATTTTGTGAAATTATCCTAAGAACAAACAACTTAAAACGAAAAAATAAAGAACGCAAGTATTAAAATTACCTACAATATATTCCAGTTGATATGTTTTATTTATAAACCAAAATTAGAATGAAAAAAAATTCAAATTACCCTTTTCGTTTATCTCCACGAGACAGTAGTCCTTGGCTTCGTCAGGTGGAAGTTGGAATGCTTTCAGCGAAAGTTCGATAACCTTTCGTGTAGAGACGCTCTTGCCTAGGCTTAAATAACGGCATTGGCGCTTTCGAAATCGAGCCATGCCGTCGTAAACGCGAACAAAATCTACGTTGTTGTTTGATTGAGTGTGTGTGTTTGGTGTTAAAAATAAAATTAAAAATTGTTTTGAAAACCCTTTCGCGTAAGCTGCTTTATATTACTCAAGTTTGGCATTTTTTTAGATAAACGACAGTTTAATGTTTGATCGTGGATAGTGTAATATAAAACTGAAACATATATGGACTATAAAGAATATGGGATATAACTCTGAGTGTTGCCATTTTAATTTTTCATTTACTTTTCGATGACTCAATGGCCATTTTTTGAAGAAAATATTTTTTACCTACTCCGCTATATTTTGAGGATAAACATTAAAATATGTCTGGAGAGAATTTAGAGCACTTTTGGTGAAATATTCCACTACGGATAATGCAGGGAATTGCTTAAGTAATGTCACATGTGCTGGCTTATACAAAAAGAGCATTCACGTAGATGTTTTAATTTCAATACAGATTTACACTTTGGGTGTGCAACATTAGCGGAAATCATGTGCTCTGCCTATAACACTTATTTAATACACTAGTTCCAAGAGAGGCCACTTTATTGTCACGTAAGTGAAAGGTGAATCGCTACACTCAACTTAATCCGTCTTGAAATATTAATCCACTTGGATCATTCACTACATAATCTAATAAGCGTCAACCCGTTGAGCAAAATAAAACTTGGCTGTTGATGGCTGAATCAATTACTGTTCATTCAAAACAGCGAAACAAACCTCCATAATATCATCACATACTATCCACAGTTTCCTGTGGACATGGCTCGAACATTGGCACGTCTGCTTCGGAATCTGGTGCTATACTAATTGAGCCACCCTGCTATACCGTTAGGAAAAAACGAGTACGCGAATTTATTGGATATAACGTGCAGGCTGCTTATTGCGCGTTAGGAAAACCTGACGGGAACGCGCAGCCGTGTCACTTCCAAGACCGATATAACTTCTTCTTAAAAGAATAATTCTGTGAAATTGAATGTCAGTTTCTTCGAGTGATTGGTTAATTTCAGGTTGCTTCGTAAGATTATTCAAGCTAAGGTTCTTTTTTGAATATCTGTGTATGCACGTGTGTAAACTGGTATATTTAGATTTTTATTGATTTCGCTTATAGTCTGATTGGATTTATACATGAGTATAATGCGCCGTTTTGAGTTGTACCATGTGAAATTCTCAACTTGTTTAAGTGATTGAACAGAGTTAGCTGTTGTATATAACTTAAGAATCATAATTGGGTGATATTTGATTAAAATATACATTTCTCACCATCAAAATCCCGATCCGGCTTATCTCGAGTTGACTTTCGCTCGAAACCTGATTCGTCTGGACTGTCTCCACTGCTAGAGAACTCATCTGTCAGAGCAGCAACTAAAAACAAAACATTCCAGTGTTAAAGTGACGAAATACATCGAGGTAACCTACACACTCTAATACACTCAAAACATTAACTTCTACAAATCATCCATGCATAAAACCAAAGTTAGCCCATGAAATAAACACCAGTCCCATTATATGCGTACATTTGTCAGAATGATCTAAGCTTTGTATAATGTGGAATAGGCAATTTCCCCAGCAAGTTGGTTTTGAATTTATTGAGAACTTTTTACGTACTTCCAGGATTTTTCGCGGAAATCGATCGAACCCGGATACCTCTGCTTCGGAATCTGTTGCTATAACCACAGAATTACCCTGCCGCAGGCTACATAAAATTTTCAGTTATAAACTAACTAATGCTTCTTGGTGTCTTCCTTTTGGTGGAGCCTATATGGCATCACTTTTGATCCAACGCTAAAAATAAACAACCCTAATCTGTCACTATAGAAAAGATACCCCGCTAACTTGATAAGTGGTATTGAATTAAAAATTTATATAATTAAATCATGATCGTAAACTTTTATTAATTACTTATATCACCGCCAGCGCAACCTAAGTTTTTTTCATTATTCCACGCAGTTACCAAGTCTGTTATGGCTTTTAAAAACAGGTTATTTAACTTTTAATTAAAATCAGTTCACTTTTATATTTAAAGAAATAATTCATCGTATATGTAAAAGGACACTAAAAATAAATAAAAAGGTATCAAATGGAACTCCGAAAAGATAAACTAATACAAACCGTGAAAAATGTAAAATACAACGACAATTTTAATCTGACATTAAAAACCATGCAAATTAAACCAAAGAATATATATATATATATATATATATATATATATATATATATATATATATATATATATACCCATATAAAAACCATGATATATACAAAAACACATACATATATGCAAACTATTATTCATAAATAACTCCAAACATACATACATACATAAATACATACATTCATAAATACAAACATATAAACAAACAAACAAATATACACACATAAATACATGCATTCATACATACATACACCTGCATACATACATACATACATAAATACAGGCATGCATACATACATACATACATAAATACATACATACATACATACATACATATTTAAAAACATATATACTTGCATACATAAATACATATATACTTGCAAACATAAAAACATATATTCATACATAAATACATAATTGCATACATACATACATACAAACATGTATACATTCATACCTACATAAATATATACTCACTTACATACATACATACATACATGCATACATACATAAATACATACATGTATTCATGCATACATACATACAAACATACCTACATGCATGTATACATACATACATACATACAAACATACGTACAAACATACATACATACATATATACATACATACATACATACACACATACATACATACAAACATACATACATATATACATACATACATACATACATACATACATACATACATACATACATACATACAGCTGTCATACATACACACATACATACATACATACATACATACATACATACATACATACATACATACATACATACATACATACATACATACATACAGACATACATACATACATACATACATACATACATACATACATACATACATACATACATACATACATACATACATACATACATACATACATGCATACATACGTACGTATATGCATACATACAAATATACATACATATCTACATATATAAATATGATGTACATAAATTCATACACAAACATACATTTATACAAATGAGCTAACATAAATACATGTATAAATAGAAATAGTTATTCATTCGAAAATACACAGGACAACTATCTGAGGGTAACATAACTACATTGATTTTTTAAAATGAGCCGACAAGTAGAGACGCGCATTTCTATCCTATTGCTCTCGTAAGTACTATACTCGGCAGGTACGTAATTTTAAGGAAATAAAGTGAAAAAAATAATTTCATCTTCCAATAACTAATTAAGATGCATTAAATGAAGTAGTTTTACATTTTGTGAGTGTTTCTAATTTTTTTGTTATTCAAGTTTGATGGAAATAAAAAGAAAACTATTCATTAACCCTATATAAAATATATTTGCAACATAGTGTCGTCTGCTATAGATGAGTCACCAGTAAAAATGAAATGCATGTGTGAATGAGATAGCAGCTTTTGTTCATGTTGACTTTAGAAATTGCGATCGGTTCAGTTTGAATTCACATGCCAGTAGGAACAAATTGCCTTATACAAAATGGATTATATATTAGTCCCCCGTCCTATTAATAAATTAAATCGTTTGAGATTAAGCGGATATATACTAAAGTACGCATTATTTAAGCATTCAATTTTCTGTACATATGCGCTTTGGGCTTAATTGAAACTCATCAGTGAAATCCAGCACTACACCTAAAATTAAACTATATAGTTGGTCAGGTAATGCACAGTCCAAATATCTACAATTACTTTCTTTTTTATGGATTGGATAATAAAATTTAACAAACAATGATTACGCGGGTGGTGGTAACAATTATTTAAATCACGTTTGCGAGCATGAAGTAAACACAAATCCCACTGTATTTAACCAGTCGTCGAACAACATAGCAAAACTACCGTCAGTCGAACACACTGACGCTTTCTACCTTCCATGATCATCACCAGAATACGACGGCAAACTGACTAACGAGGATCAAACTGCATTGCATATAGATGGAAAGTAAAATTAGATATTTGGCTGTCGCCTCTAGTAATCTCGCATACATTGTACTTGACTAGAAGTGTCGGTTGCATAACTTTTATGTAGAAAGAACATTAACTTTTTGCAGCTTAGGCCAAATATACGCACGCGTCAGTGTGTGTGACTGAAGTTAGTTTTGCTGTTTTTCGACGACTGGTTAAATTCAATGGGATTTGTGTAGACTTCAAGTTCGCAAACTTGATTTAAAGAATTGTAACCACCACCTGCGCAAACTATTATTGTTAAATTGTATTACCTATATATGTATATGTGGCGAAAGCTACAAACAGTTAATGTTCGTAACTGCATAGAAATTGTGCAGCCGACATTTCCAGTCAAGTTCAATGTATACGAGACTGCTAGAGGTGAGAGCTGCATATCTAAATTTGATTTCCATATATATTCAATGCGGTTTGATCCTCGATAGTCAGTTTGCCGTCATACTCTGATGATGATCAAGGAAGGTCGAAACGCGTCAGTGCGTTGCGGGTTGCGGTAGTTTTGTTATGTTGTTCGACGACTGGTTAAATACAATGGGATTGGTGTTTACTTCAAGCTCGCAAACTTGATTTAAAGAATTGTTACCACCACCCGCGCAAACAATTTTTGTTAAATTGTATTGTCTATATATGTATTTGTGTCGAAGGCTGCAAATAGTTAATGTTCGTGATTGCATAGAAATTGTGTAGCCGACATTTCCAGTCAAGTACAATGTATGCGAGACTTTTAGAGGTTACAGCCGCATATCTAAGTTTTCTTTCTATATATATATATGCATTGCAGTTTGATCCTCGCTAGTCAATTTACCGTTGTACTTTGACGATGATCATGGAAGGTCGCAACGCGTCAGAACGCATGACTGACGGTAGTTTTGCTGTTGTTCGGCAACTGGTTAAATAGAGTGAGATTAGTGTTTGTATCAACCTCGCAAACTTGATTTATAGAAAATGTACTAGATACTTTAAATATTTCTTGCTTATGCTGTTGGGAAGCCAGTCAGCTTGCAACGCATAAATCAATGACATTAAAATTGTCCATGCGAACTTCCGTATAACCATGTTGTTCTGTTTGATTTAACCTGCTAGTTGGTATTCAGTATCTATTAAATAAATGCAATTAATATTTCTTTAAAAGAACTTTATTTCACCTTGTTAATTGGCGATTGCTAAGTATCAAATAAAATATACGTAATATTATTGAAATATGTTATCGAAATAGAAACTTTTCTTACAAAAAAACAAGGCATTAATAGAATGCAATCTATATGGGCCGAACATTAAACATTCTTAGCAAGAAGCTGTTAATAAATTAAGTTTTGTATTTATAACTGCGACAAAATTACTTACTGCCCGATAGAGTATCTGGTTGCGGTTTCATCATACCAATGATATGTTCCATTAGGACACTGGTTCTTGGAAGCGACACGGCACTTGGAGGTAGCATAATGTCGTGTAGAACACCAAAATCACATTCAATAGAGATACCTTTGTAACAAGCATAGTGCGCCTGAATTATTGCAAATTGAGGCAAAATAAAAAGTTTAATAATAACTACAGCATTAAATTTAAATGATACATGTTCTACGTTTTCTGAAAATTAAAATTTGTCCCTAGTTAACATATTGAAAGGCTCTGTAATTGATCGATTAAAATCACGACAAATTATAAATTTCTAGGACACTTGTTAGATTTTCATCTTAAAGAACTGCAGAACATTAGATAAGACATCATTGAAATAGAGTAACAATCATATATATGACTGCGCCGAGTATCGTTAATTAACATGAGAGACGAAAACTGGAGTAGTTGAATATGTCGAGACCGAAGATCAAATAAATAATAAAATACAAACTGCCGAAAATGCAAATAAGAAGCACAATATCTAAGCAGCTGCCTATAATTGCAAAATTTGTTAAAATATGAATCAATATTTCTGTTCAGCCACATGAAGCCACAAGTGATCCAATTTTATTAAAGCTTCATAAATTTTGCAATTGAAATGTACCAAAATTATCCCAAAATAAAAACTGCCAGTCATTACGATGATTTCAATTGAAAAATGAAATCAGTGCGTCCATAATAATATACGCGAAATAACTTCTAAATTCTGATTTTTACGTTCTTATATGTTTTTTATTACACGTTAATAAATTTTATTTATCAATGATCAAATAAGTATAAATATTGGAAAACTTTTCATCGCATTAAATCTAATATACTCATAAAATTATAACAATAGAGTTCAAATTTTCGTGTACCTTCGTAAGGAGCAAATACATCATTTAGAAACAGCAATAAGTACAACGAAGTTAGAACAGCTATTAGGCAAATTAGTCCATTCATATCGAGAATTAATAAATATAATTAATTTTAGTCTATTCTTAAAGATAGTTTGTTACATTATTGGCTATCCTACAAGATGTAATAGCAAAATATTATATATATATATATATATATATATATATATATATATATATATATTAATATATATGGAAAGAACAATAAACAGAAAATTTAGACCTGGAGAGAATGTGAAACAAAGTGCATAAAATTATGAATTTCGTGTCAGAGCATTAGGAAGAGAAATGTCTACTGTTCTTCTATGTTTTAAAAAAGAAAGATGTTAATGATATATCAAATAGAACAATTTACCATGAACCATCCTGGTGTAGACATTATTTGAATTATAAAATATTCCTGTCGTTTCACTTTTACTTATCAACAGTTCGCAGCTGGTTTTCAAGAATTGATAAATTAACTTGTCTCTATTGAAAAGGCGATGAATATGCTAAAGCATGAAACTATCTACTGTCCAGAATTTGCAGCCGACGGGAATTGAACAGGTGCACATTAACCTCAAAGTCTGCGACTCTAAAAACTCTGCGCTACCCGTACCGTACATTATACGCAAGTTTAAGTCTTATACCAACTTATGATGTTGGTCAGCCTTTTCTTTTGGTGAAACCTATTTTGAAGTTCTGATTCGCCACCCCGGATGTGTCATCACACAAATGACGTCATGGCACTTGGGTAAGCTACATCGATTTGAAGTCTGATGGCAGAATTTTGATTATGTATTTGTTATCAGCATAGACTCAACATTGCACCAGACAGCATAGGTGATTCATCCAGTTGACTGGTTTCGATTTTATTGGGACCTCTTCAACTACTGTCCAACCAACATGATTAATTGGTAAAGAACTTAAACCTGCGTATAGTATGCGACACGGGTGTCACAGAGGTTAAAGTTGCAGACTCCGAAGCAAATGTGCTCCGGTTCGAGTGTCGTTCGCAGAAAATTATGGATAATACCCAATAATGATTCAACAGGTAAACTGGATGAATTGCCTTAGCTACCTCATGCAATGCTGCGTTTATACTGAAAAAATATATACATACCCACCGTTTATTTATCGTTGAATGGATAATTTCACGCTCTAATTAGATTTTTTGATTCAGCTGTGTATTCAGAAGTCACATTTATTAACTTAAATGGTAGGTAATTCATCATCATTTCCTTCAATGAAAACATATAAGCTATTACTTAGTGGATTTTTATGCGTTTATTTGTGTTTCTACTCAAATTACTCACGATCGTTTTATGCAATCTATCTTGTATTTTGTTGTTCAGAAATCTAATCACCCAATAGTTTTTCTTCATTTACTACATTACGGATAATTCAGCGACGCATGCCATTTCCTAAAAGTAAACTAAAACTAGATAGCCAAAAGAAGGATTTCCAATGCAATAAATGACAAACAGATGCCAAACAAAGAAATTGATCATATTGATCCCCATTTTCTAGTACACCTCGAATTTGAATTCTAATTGGCTGTGTGCTGATTCGTCCCTTTCCTCCGAAGGCTTCAACATCGTTCATACTAACCATTGAATATGAAGTACGAGCTTATCTTCGTTGACTGGCCATCTCATTTCCAATGGTTAGTAGGAATGATGTTGAAGCCTTCAGAGGAAAGGGACGAAGCAGCACCCAGTCACCTCGAAGACGAGGCCAATGCGTAATTGGAAATGGGGATCAATCGGATCTTTGCGGAACCGATAGTGCAAAGCGACAGTTGACGAAGAAAGTGATATTTGCGACATTTTTTTTTCGAAAGTCAGATAAAAGACATGTTTGCTATAATTACACAAATTCTGCTGCATTGAACGTATGTGTTTGTTTGGAACGCGTGTGTGTGTGTGTGTGTGTGTGTGTGTGTGTGTGTGCAAGCTTCTGATAACGTAACTGCAAGGGCGTTTATTGCTAGATGTCTAGAAGTTAATTTTAGGTGTTCGTGTCCTTGGGAAACAAGAGACAACAATGATTGCCTCCACGGCTTTTATAATATATCATATGCAAAAGAAATAATTATTTTAAGAAGTTTACAGGACAAAGACCATTTTCAGCTGACTATAGATCGATTAAAATACGTTAGTTCCAGAAATTTCACAAATATATGCAATTTATACGTGAAAAAATAAAAATTTTTTTAAATAAAATGGAAATGAAATTGTTAACCATCGTAAATTTAAAAGAGAAATTTACTATGATATTGTCAATCTTATGGTATTCTATAACCATATCAATATCTATATCTGTATCTATATCAATATCTATATCTATATCTATATCTATATCTATATCTATATCTATATCTATATCTATATCTATATCTATATCTATATCTATATCTATATCTATATCTATATCTATATCTATATCTATATCTATATCTATATTTATATCTATATCTATATCTATATATCTTTATCTGTTTATATATATGTATATATATATTTATATTATATATATATGTATATATATATATATATATCTATATCTATATCTATATATATATATATATATATATATATATATATATATATATATATATCTGTATCTGTATCTATATATATATATATATATATATATATATATATGATCTATCTATATCTATATATATATATATATATATATATATATTTATAGCTTTATCTATATCTGTATCTTTACCGATATTATATATATATATATATATATATCATTATCTATATCTCTATCTATATACATGTCTGTATCTATATCTATATATATATATGTATCTATAGCTATATACACACATATATCTACATATATATATATATATGTATATACATATATATCTATAAATATATAATAATTTGACACTGGCAACATATAGAAAATTCACTTATACCGGCAATAATTTTTACTACAACAGCGGTGTGCCAAAATCTCACAAAAGAAACGTAGTGAACAACCTAGCAAAAAAACTCAGGAAGATCTGCTCTGCACACAAGATCGAGGAAGAATTGGGCTATCTGATGAAAAGTTTTGCTAATGAAAAACTACCCAAAGCGGTTCACTGATGTCAACATCGGACTACGGTAGATTCTTACCAGAGAGGATACCGTCATTTACCATTTACAGGCGATCTAAAGTCCTCAATAATTTCACGACAGTTAAATGGAATAATTAAGGAGAGTTTGATCATTTTAAAAGTTAATAGAAAATTCAGCACACAGAGGATCATGAGGTGGGATACAAAAGTTCAATTGCCAATTCTTTCTTTCATGGTCTACAAATTCTCATGTAGGTGCAGAAACATATATATATTGGACGTACGAAGTAGCAATTGATCAAAAGAATCGAGCAACATGTATCGTAGAAATTCATTCAAAAAGGCTTGTCACCGTCAGGAAAAGCAGTTATCTCCGAATATGTATTTAAAACGGAACACCTAACTAAGTTGGCCAGTTTCTCATTTCTAGAAAAAACAAAATCAGAAAAGCTATTGGATACATATGAAGCTCTTTATATGAAACAACAAGTACCAGGCCTATAAATTCAAAAGTTTCATAAACGTGCTATTTTACTCGACTGGCCACTAGGCGAGACTCAACATAAATTCGATCAGATTGACAACAAAGTGTAGCAGAAAAAACAGCTACAAATGCGATATCACAACCAGTGTATCAGCGACAGAAATTTCAAAACAATATGAGCATTCAGCAATGCAATCCACACACCTTGCGCTGTCATCAATGGGACAGAACAAAATTGAGGATCAAAACGAAACTAAAGACGACAAGTGGAGAAAAGCATTCGTACACGCAAAAGTCAACAATGCCCAAAAGTTGGTTAACTCTCAATACAATAATGACCAGCTCTCAGAAAAAAATTTTTAATACACCTACTAATCAGCTAAAACAAGAAATAGAAGTAAACCGAGTCAGACTAGTTGCCACCCACATAATCAAATGAAAACCCAGGATGTATATAAACGAAAGACTGTGTTGTTTAGTAGTCTCGAAACAAATGGTCATAATCAACTTTTTTTATTAATGTGCTTTTCCTAATAAGAAGTATACGTTGTAATATTCGAGGGCAATTGGCATTATATATATATGTTTGTGTGCGTGTGCGTTTCAGTTATAGACAATTCAGGAGAAAATAACAAAGAAACGGTCTTTTTATCTAATTAAATAATTTTGGTATATCTTTCCACATGCACAACTGAGAATTTTACTAACTGTAGATTTTCAGTGTCATATTTATATTCATATAAACTTATATGCAGACATATTATTTTATAGTATTGGCTTCGAACTTACCGCGATACCACACCATTCGCATCGCATGCCTGTCAAACACTCAGCTGACCAGCAAGTCTTTTTGCAGGCGGCACATTTTGTGTTAACTGGCAAATTGCCCTCACGCCAGTGATGCGCCTGACTTTCAGCCGGTGGAGCCTGAGGTGGAGGACTTGGTGCGTTCAGACAAGCCGCCAGAACAACCGCAGACGCCATATTTGTCGATGATACAGTCCCCGTACCAACAAATACTGCACTAGGAGATGTTGTCGATACCACGTTGGAAGGTAATTCATCAACTGATAGCCCGACCGAAGTATTATTACCAGTTCCTTCGGACAGAATTAGGCCAGTGTTCGAAGACATAACAGCACCGCTGTCCGATATTTCTAGAGAAGTGAAAGCTAAATTGGGTTCTTCATCGCCTTTTTGACACAATGAAGGCTCACATAAATCTGAACACCTACTATTGCACTGGTCACATGGGCAATAGTTTGCACATACTGGGCACATTGGTGGAGCTCTGCAAGGGCATAGATGAGCTGTCGCCTTTACGTAATCTTAATTAACAATTTACACACAAAATTAGATGTTTATAATTTAAAGCATTTTATATAAAATATGCAATTATTTTTAACACGACAAAAATTCTATCATGATATGAGTACGTGAGAAAATTTTATTATTGTAATTAATATCCCATCATATAAATACTCAAAATTTCTATGTAATAGAATACAAAAATATCAAAATTCTAAGGTGGCTCAGTGGTTAGAGCACCAGATTCCGAAGCAGACGTGTCCAGGTTCGAGCCCTGTCCGCGGCAATTTCTGTCCAGTACATGACGAGTTCCCAATAAGGACTAAACCGGTCTACTGGATAAATTGCCTTTTCTACACTATAAAATTCGTAGTTTATACTGGCATATGTAAGTAATTAATGGTTCAGGTGCTTATATCAAGACTGCAACCTTGATTATAATAACTTATGAATAAATCATAGGTGTCCCAGTGGGCCAACAATTGTCCAACTCGATAGCAAACATCAGTGAAGCTCGAATTCTATGTTAATCATATGGAATCATGAAAATGTAGATACGCTTAATTTCTTAAACTTAATTAATCCGAAGACTGAACTCAAATTTAAGGCTTAAAAAAACATAACATAAAATACTTTTGTTAAATAATAAATTAATTAAAAAGAGTAAGAACTTGTAAACAGAAATTTATAAGAATCATAATTAATTTGACATTTATCTTAATCTTAATTCAGACGATTTATACTGGTTCAAAACAGGTTTCTCAAAACCACTGACAAATAGAAGCCTTCGGTAAGGTTCTGTTGAAAATAGGGAGATGAATTGAAGCATATTTCGTGAAATATTCCATTTTAAAAGCCACGTTCTTGGGATAAAACCGCCTCGGTGTTGGATGTTGTAAGTGAATTGAATTCTAAATCGAAGTATTAAAATTTGGCAGCGTGTAGAAGGACTTGAAATATATGGTATTACACGATTCCAAACTAAGTAGAATAGTAAAATCAATAGTATTCCAATATAAATTACGAATTGTTTTAAGATATTCACTTAACTTGAACCGTAAACTTTCTAAACAAATGGACAAAATGTAATTCTCAATCACACCAGGCGTTAAAAAAATCACATGTCATTATTACAAACTCATTTAAATGCAATTGTAAATAATGTGTTTCTCACCTAGTAACAAATTATTTCAAGTAGGACCAGAAGGATAAACTAAAATCAGCATGAACAAAATGTATATTCTCACGTGCACATCCGTTTCGTGCTTAAAGGCAACCCATCAATAGAAACTGGTTTTACGTCCTATACCTACTATATATTTTGATGAGGAAGTTGAGTACCAACACTAAGGTTGCTAAGTCGAAACATGATACCGACACTAGTTGCCAAGTTGCCAGTAAGCACGAAACTAATGTGCGCATGAGATCATACTTTTCTTTCAGTCTGACTTTAGTTAATCTTTCTCGTCATACATGAACTATTTGTTACTAGGTGCGCGAAGCCAAACAGATAATTGCACATATATATTAGTTCTCCGTAACAAACAGTATCTGACTCACATATATGCTTGAAACTACGGATACAAAAGTATGATCTTGAACGTTACGCATTAGAAACCAGACGAACAATCAACTAGTAGGATTTTTTATGCATAGCAATAAGCAGTCGTAATAAAACGGCCACATTTGATAAGAATTAGTTCATAAGTGACTATAATATAATATATATTCATATATCCTCTGTATTGCTCTTTACATTGGCATTATGGTTTAATGTTACGTTCTTTTATCTATTTACTTATTACCTTCGATTTGGGTAGTACTTATAAGAAATGGCTTATACTATATATATATATATATATATATATATATATATATATATATATATATATATATATATACAATGGTTTCCTTAAACCATTACTATTTCATTTCTTTCAATAGGTAACTTCTACCTCTTTTTTAATTTTTTAACTTCATTTCTTAATGAAGTTTATTACTTTCGCATTTACTTTTAGATAATTTATCCTGTCACTATTATAATGCAGATGTATAGAGTATTTATTAATTTTCAGCATACATAATCAATAACGTAACTCTAACTTACAACAATAGAATGGAATGAAAGCAATTAGTTAACTTCTACAGAGTGATATTCACTATTTAGTAATCTTATAGTTAATCCTTATATTGTAGTTTGACGCGTGCACAGAGAAATTTTTATTTGATGACTAGTTTCACTGATATGGAAATACTCCTTTATGTTACTTTATTGAACTGAATGACTGTCAATTACTGACACATCCGTGTAAACGTCACACACGCCTACTTAATGAAAAGTCAGAAATTATTGTGGAACGTCTTATTTATAAGAATAATTTAAGTGTTACCGTGTACCAAAATATTTCGATAATAAATGTGGAAATGGACAAAAGGTGCCTTGTTAAGAAAAGAATATTAAGGTGATGGTGAGTACTGAACTATTCCTTTTGGTGCGTCCAATATTCATCTTCTAGCGAAGCTGCATTTTCAATAAAAGATTATTTAAATAACTTCTATCGATCCAGTGCGTTACAATAGCAGGGTAAATGCCAGTGTCGGAACAATTAGCTGTCCGTTCCTATTAAACTATATTATTTGATTTTCATAGGATTCCTACTTTAAAAAACTTGGAAGGAAATTCCACCAAAACCATATATTAATATGACGATATCAAATAAATTTATCTTAAGTTGCTTTATCGAAATGCTGAATTGAGAGTTGCTTCTCACCGTTTTTAAATCTGTCTTTTAAATCACCAAATATTTTGCAAAAGAAAAAAATATTGAGATACTCGACATTGCATAATTACCTTATTCGTTTTGTGGATACAATAGAACTGTTCTCAGTTCTCTTTCCAATGCAATAATTTCTGGAACCCTCTCCATGTCTCTCAATTAGTATACAGACTATCGCAAAATATAAAGATAAACTAAAAACCCAAGTGTCTTTGTTAGTATGTCATGATAATCTGGGATGAGCTGTGGACTGAACAGTAAAGGGGTCGAAAAATCTTATGCTGAAAATACACAGATCAGATAATATGACACTATAAGACAAACGAAAACGAACACAACTGTGTATTAGGTGTTGCGCACCTAGTAACAAATTAGTTCAAATAGGACCAGAAGAATAAACCAAAGTCAGAATGAATGTATAATCTCATGTGCACGAAATGAATGTGCGGTAACTGTTGCTGGATTCTGTTGACCAATTGCTTCTTCGTACGTCCAATATACATGCTAACACACAAACAGCAAAATATGTAAACTATGAAGGATTTTGAGAGAATTGGCAATTGATCCTTAGCATCAAACCTCATATGTGTATGTGTGTTGAATATGATGTTAACTTTTGCACTAGGTATATTAGCTGTGCAATTAATGACGCCGATAGGTCACCTCTAAATAATAAGGAATCAGACGGGGCCTGACGTTTACCGCTCCGGTCTGTTAGTCATTAGTAAACGTTTCCTCAGGTATCCTAATTCTTGCTCGATCATATGTTCAGAGCAGATCTTCCTGATTTTGTATTCTACTGGCCGAGAATCACACAGTCCATTAAATATTTAGTGGCATCGGGGAAAACCTGATTATCCATTAGACCAACTTCAAAAGATACTCGATACGATTGAGAACGAAATGAAGAAACACCAGCTGCGCAAACGGCATCATTACCATCGTGAGCAGTGACAGAAAACGCACAACAAAATGAGCGATCAACATTGCATTCCGTACATCCTGCTCTGGTGCCAAGGGTAAAATAAGATTCAAGAACAAGGCGATATGAATGACAACATAAGGGGGAAAACGGTTTTTTTTAAATAAGCCACAAAGTAAAAACGTGGTTAAAACTCAATTCATCAATACAACAATAACCAAACCACATACCAGACTCTCTTACACAAGAAAAACGACTTCTACATGCACACTGAAAAAATCGCACATTCAATGACAAATCAACCTGTAATAAACCACCAACAAGATACAGAAGCAAAACTGAAAATCAGAATAGTCACCACTTAATCAAATGGAAACCCAAGATGAATATAAATGAAAGATCGTAATGTGTTGCTGAGTATGCTTAAAATAAATAGGTTATCATCCAAATACAGACTATGCAAATTGTATATATATATATATATATATATATATATATATATATATATATATATATATTCTGAAATGCGAGCTTTAATAAATTATTTTACCGTTCCTGTGTGAAAAACGTTTTTGCACACAGGAAGGGTACAATGAATATATATATTATATATATATATATATATATATATATATATATATATATATATATATATAAACCAATATTAAATACACAATTGGTGAATATGAAATTGTAATATTTGAAAGAGCTAACCTTCGTATACGTTGCATTCCTCGTCTAGAATGTCGGCAGACTCTTTAGTGCTGCGGCGCTCAGCATCTTCATGTCCCACCGCAAGACCAGCATTATTTTTTATGCTATCGAAACTGACATCAACACCCTCCTCTCCTTCTTCGGCGTCATTAATTTCACCACCATCGTGAATATGCTTTTCCGAATCGTTATCAAGATCCTTGATCGGATCCATATTAGCTACCTGGTCAAGAAGTCTTAATTTAGATCCATTCGAATTTTCATTAAAATCAGTAAGCCGATGGGATGCAAAATCTTCCGTCATTGAGGAAGACAGTGGATCACATGTACCCCTTGTAATTAACTTTTCATCCCCAATGGCAGACACATCCGACAACGCCTGGCGATGAGTTTCAATTTGACTAGGCTTCGACGTTGATTTTGTCGCTTTTCCTAGTGAAGCCTTACTGCCCATTTCATGTGCGTCTGTTGGCGAACTTTTGCCTTCCTGAAATGGTTCATCTAAAAACTTGACGACTTCGCCGTGCCTAGTACCCATGCGATTTGCAGAAATACCTTTTTGTACCAACTGGCACTTTTCCAAGTTTTCACGCCGACAGTTACTTGTTGCTAAGTCAATACTGACGCGAGATTTGTCCTCGACCAAAGGCAATGAGTACGACTGTTTCGCTTGACATCCGCGAATACCATGAACTGGACGATAAGCACGCGTATGAGAAGACACAGGAGAAAATGACGAAGATGCACCAGCCGAAATGGGAGGGTGGCGCAATTTCGATGGATGCCGGTCAGATATATTGGCATTTTGAAGGCAGTTACAGCAAATACAACAGCCGTTGCAACGGCCAAAACATGGTTTCGCCTATATTTGATGTCCAATTTAACAGAGTATGGAAAGAAAATTCATTATGGATGGAAAGTGTTATATACAGAACACTACCGTTTAAAATCTTGGTAAACAGACATACATAGAAGGCAAAATCTTTAATTATAGGAAAACTTAAGAAGACTGATCTAATTGACGGCTATTCTTATTTTTTTAAATTAAAATTACACTTATTGCTACAATTTATTTTAAGAACAAATACCCAAACTCTTGTCGTGCTCATTCACTCATAATTCATTTTTGCAGCATCTACTCGCCTTATACTGCAAATTATTTTTCGGCCAGTCGATTCCTATCCGGATGTTTGACACAATTTTTTTACCATTCCAAGATACTAAATAATTTTAAATCTCCATAGTGACATGCATAGCACTGATGATAAGCAGTGAAAAGATATTTTATTCTTTGGTTTTAAATTATAGTTCCAGATATAAAACCAATGCCGCGAAAGCGGATAAAGAGCAAGATATTTGAAAACTTGACAAGCAGGAAAAAACAACATTTTAATCAACAAATATATACTCGCAAACATATGTTACCAGCATGAATGGCTGGCCTATACAAACTAGAAACCAATTTCTGACTAAAAAAAGTGTATCAACCTTTCACTAAACCAGGTGTATTTGCAATTTTGTAAATGTGCATTCCAAATCAGACGTATTTACTGGTGCTTGTCAAAGCAAGAGATAAAATGGATATGCGTATTGCGAAAATAATTAGTTGCAACGTCCTCTCTACACAGTTAATTAAAAAAGAAACGTTTAAATTAATAGAATATAACCTAATGAATTGTTTGTGTGCGCCCCATGCATATGTTTTACGCTTCTAGGTTGCTTAATTTATAATATATGCATTAAATCCAACTTAATCCCTTTTACCGTTCCCAATTTTATATATAAATTCGATTTGAGATCACGTGAAGATAAAATGGCTTTTCCTAATTGTGCTCTATACACCTGCTTTAGAAAGCATTCATATGTCGATATAAAAAGGATATATCAAAGTATAGTACTAAGTCGATATTTAATTTCTTTAAGCAACACATCAATTTTACTTTAAGCGCGTCCGTGTTAAACGTTTTCACAAAGTTAACGTGTGCGAGTAGAGATCTTAATCAATCTGCGCACGTATATATGTGTGCGCACATACGACTGACCATAAGAACGCATTCATAAAACTTAAATATTCATTTAAGTTGGGCCATTCTTATGCATTTGTCATTTTAATTGACAAATAAATGTTTAATTGAAGAAAAAATAATAATAAATCAGGTATGCTCGAAACAATTAAAACAGGCCAATTTCTTTTCGCTAAAACTCAATTCGACTGCAATATCCGGTATTTTATATAGTTAATATTCGAGGGCAAGAGGGAGTAAGCTGTATTAAAAATATACATAATGAACAACCAAACACTTCTTTAAATGAAGTTTGTGAGCATGGAGTAAACACCAATCCCATTGTATTTAATCAATCGTCGAACAACATAGTAAAACTACCGTCGTTCACAGGGACTTACGTGTTTCGTCTTTCCATGATCATCATTAGATTACGACAGAAAACTGACTAGCGAGGATAAAACCGCAGTGAATAAATATGGAAAGCAAAATTAGATATGTGGCTCTCGCCTCTATTAGTCTTGCATACATTGTACATGACGGTAAATGTCGGTTGCATAATTTCTATGCAGTCACGAACTTTTTGCAACTTTTGCCACATATACATATGGATAATGCAATAAAAACAGTCAATGATTGCGCAGGTTGTGGTAACATTTCTTTAAATCAAGTTTGCGAGCTTGAAGTATGCACCAATCCCAGTTTATTTAACCAGTCTTCGAACAACTGTAGTTTTGCCATGTTTTTCAACGACCAGATAAATACAAATAGATGGTTTGTACTTCAAACTCACAAACTTGAACCTTAGAATTATGAACAACGAACAGAAATCGTTTAACAAACAAGCTGAGACACGCACACACGCAATTAAAATTCACTAGTTTAATTTATTTCAATTCATATTCCGTGCTTGATTAAAACACCAATACTTTTATAATGAAGTTTTTCGGTGTAAAGTAAGCTTTGTTTAAGGTCGCAACAGCAATAAGCCAGTGGACCGGTTTTGTTCTTAGTGGGAACTAAGATACAAATATATATTATGTCTCTGCAACAAACAGTATATAACTGTTATATATTTCATTGAATGATGTCATGATTATCGCGAAATGTGATAACTAATATGTATCAAGCCCCAATTTTATGGATTTTCTGGAGTAACACGTGTTCAGAAGTAGTTGTAATCCTCAAGTGTGGTAAAACTTACCAAAACTCTAAATCCATCGTGTTGGTAACATTATCCAACCAGGAAACCATAGTTTCGGTACCATGATCCGACTCGGAAACCATATTGTCGGTACCATTCGTAGACTCTGTATGTATTATATTTATATGGCTCTGAAGTCGCCTTTTTGGAGACTATATGTGAAGTTAACTCTATTACTGCTTATATACACATTGGTCTGAGATAGTATTCGCATGCAGTTCTATGTTCCCCTCTACGTAATTTTATCGGACGCATGGCTTCGCCTATATACCTTATCTTGAAATATTTGCGATGTATCTCATATATCCTTGATGTGTTGAAGGGGTTTATTTTATCCTTCCGGTTCGGTAGTTTACCGCCTATAGAAAGCAAACTGAACTAATTTGTAACTAGGTTCGCAACACCTAATACATACTTGCATATATATTAGTTCTCCGCAACAAACAATATTTAACTGTTATATATTGAATTGAATGATGTCATGCTTACCGCGAAATGTGATAACTGATATCGATCAAGGCCAGAGTGTATGGATTTACTGGAATAACAGGTGTTCAGAAATTGTTGTAATTCTCAATTTCGGTGAACTATAGCATAAATTTATATCCATCATGTTGGTACCATGTTCCGACTCGGAAACCATAGTGTTAGTACCATGTACCTTTTCGGTACAATAATTTTAGTATCGGTTACTAACACAATAGCCATAGTGTTAGTATCCTTTACAGACTCGGTATATATATTATATAGTGTGAGTTAGCGTTGAAGTCGCATTGTCGTAGACTTTATATGATGTTAGCTTCACTATTACAGGTCTACACATTCGTCTAGGAGATTGTACCGTCCTATTATCCCACATTCTTGACCAAAATATATAGTGGTTAAAGGGCGTAATACCGGCTCCTACTGATGAGTCGCCAGTAAGCACGAAACGAATTTGCATGAGATTATACTTCCGTTCATGCTGCCTTTGGTTTATCCTTCTGGCACAACTGAACTAATTTGTAACTAAGTTCGCAACACCTAATACATACTTTCTTATAGAAAGCAATTGTCTTAATACTCTTCTAATGTTATATATAGCTCCTACTATGTTAAATTTTCTATTCAATAAGATAGACTAAGAAGGCTGTAAACACATCGTGTTATGTCATTACAATATATTAACCTGGCAAATTCGAAAATCGACTGATAAAAACTGGTTAGAACATCATGAATGGAACATCTGCAGAAAAATAATAAGGCCTATTATTTAATAAAGTGTTTCCAAGTGAAAGGAAGCGTGCGTTGCATGAATCATATTTAGTAATAAATCTAATTATGAGGTAAGAAACTAAGCAAAATGGACCTACAACAAATTTATAGCTGTAAACGAACATTGGATGCGCGGGCGGTGATAACAATTACTTTTATCAAGGTTGCGATCTTGATATAAACACCTGACAAATTATGAACATACATTTGTCAGAATAAACTAAGTATCCTATAGTATAGAAAAGAATATTCATTCAATAAACCGGTTTAGTCCTTACTTGGAGCTCATCACTTACTGTCTAGAATTTTCCGTGGATAGAGATCGAGCCTAGACACGTCTGCTTCGGAATATGTTACTCTAAACAATGAGCCACCCTGCGCCACCAATTTGGTGGAGCCTATATTGCATCTCTCTAGACCTGAAGTTCCAACTAACCAACTCCAATCTGTCATTGCAGAACAGACACCACGCTACATGAGGAAGTGCTATTGAAATGAAATTCTGGACAGTAAGTTCCCAATAAGAACGAAACCGGTCTACTGTATGAATTGCCTTTTCTACACTATAAAATACCTAGTTTATACTGAAATATTTATTTACATAATAGGTCAGGTGATTATATCAAAATTGCAACCTTGATTAAAGTAAATTTATAGGATTGTCTATTGTCGTTTCAATGTAATTTATTTAGCTGGTGTTTTGCTCTTCTGCTTCATCTATATTCGTTAAGTATGTCAGCCTCAAATTTTTAAATAATGAACGGTCCTATCTAGCTTTTCTCTTAAGACATTATTGGTGTATGAATACTCATCAAGATTTAGTCTTGTTCTCCCACCCCCCTCTTTCTCTTTGTATGTGTACATGAATAAATATATATGGTCTGTAAACATGTATATAGATAAATATTTATATGTTTATATAAAGAGTGGGTACAAATAAATATATTAAATATATTACTAAATATTTTTTTGCGACACCGAACAACTAGGCTTTGAATTACCCAGTTAATATGCCTACCTGCTGACTAACATTTAAATTCTCCAATAGCGGATCAGCAAATGTGTGAGATGCTGTGTTCTCTAGATCAGCAGCAATGTTTGGCCTACCGGAGTTATCTTGTATAGAATCAGATTTACTGCAAGCTGTCTCTTCTATAAAGCAACAGATAAAACAGAATAGAAGCAAACATTAAATATTCTAAAACAAAACATCAACCATTTGCTTAAAATTATAGTGCAAAATGAGATAACATTATATATATATATATATATATATATATATATATATATATTGTCAGTATATATATATATATATATATATATATACTGTCAGTATAAAATAAACATTACATAAGACTTCACGGGCAATTCTTCAACTTAAAAATGTTTCTCTTTATTGGGCACTGATCAGTGGTTTCCTGAATTGCATAATCAAAGTTTCAAATCATGGCGCGTTGAGCTCAGTATTGCAATTCGTTCTTCACACCCTACATGCAATTTAAGTTATATTCTACCTTAAGTCAATCGGTCAGTCTTCCCTTCAGGTAGAAGCTACTCGCTATCACCTTCGATCCAAATATCTAAATGCACCTTGGTTCAAATTTCATTCACGAAAATGTTGGCAATAAAAGTTGAGTATCCAGTTAGTGCGAAGTCAGATTAATTAATTACCCGAATTTTTTACAAATTTTAAAGACAATAGTGATATTGTAAATATATATCTTTTAAAATAAAATGAACAAAGCTAAGCAAAACAAACACAATATATCAACGATTAATTATTCTTCGTTTGTAATGAGTAAATCAGTCTGTGTTCATTCACAACACATACGTTTCCTAAAGTAGCCAAAATTATAACTCAAAAACTATTGCTCTTAATTTCGTCACTATTCATAGGGTACACTGTGAATTTTATCATCGTATTTAAATGGAACTAGTTCTACCTATTTCTTATGAAAACTTTTCCTCATAACATCTTAACTATGATTATTTACTGGTCGTTGGCCGTTATTTTGGTAATTGATATAGGTTTAGGCCTATATGTAATCATAATCCCCGTGATTGTAAATGTTTATTGGTGCTCACGATACCAAAAACCAATAGGTGCAGGCAAATTTTTAACTAACATTAACCGATTCTCTAATTTTGATTTGCTCAAATCTTGGAATACAATACGATACGAATACAATGTCGAGAAAGGGATTAACGCTGAATGATTACAAAGCTAACAACGTCCCGGTCCGAAGCGAGCTCATTCAGAGACGAACATTTTAGAACACCATGAAATTACTATTAGCGTATGAAAGTCCCACTCATGATCATAGAGTCAACGTGAATGCTCACCATAGAATGGCCTCAAAAATATGCGTGCTATCTTTGGACAAAATTTTAATGCTTCACTAATTTCATTAACATAACATACAAGCCCAGTTCCATCTAAACGAAGCACATTCATCACCCGTTAATTTCTCTATGCGCAAGTCATATTCAAATGTTAGAGTTATTTGTACGTATATATTTAATAAACTTGCTAAATTGTTAGTTAAATTTCTTAGACGTTAACATATATTTTCCTTTAATGTAAAATCAAGCAATCTGGAGTAGATTCAGTAATACACCTATATCCAAAGAATGGCATGATAAATTATCTAAATTTCATTTAGTAAGTACTAATCATAATTAATGGATGGAGTTAGAGTAAATGAAGTTCATACAATAAATAACCTATTGAATTAATGAAAATACTAATACAGTAATTGAAAGTGGCGGTTGGTATAAGTTTGTGAATTATTGTAACATGAAATAAGGGCATAGTGATAACAAATACAATAAGGCAAACTTAAATAAACGTTAATCTAAAAGTTGACTATTTATATATTTTCAACGTTAGTTACCAAGACGCAAATTCTAAAAATTATATTTCATCTTGTTTTAATCTAATGCTCTTAATCATTTTCAAAGGTTAGTTTCCAAATCTGATTCGCTCAATCGTCACTTCAAGCATTAGCTATTGCTACAATCTATATTCAACCGTGCAGTTTTTTCACTGCCATTTCATTCCTTATGACACACCTCAATTCCTGATTATTAGCTTTAACATTTCAAGGAAAATAATAAATACTATTAAACAATATAAAATCTGTATAATACGCTGACATTTCACAGCCGCGTAACTATGAAATCCATTTACTTTTTGTTTGCGTTAAATTGACACTGGGTGGTTCATTCCTAGTGGGACGTAAGAACTGTGCTAGTCTGAACTCTTCTATTAACTTACCCGGTACGAGAACCTATAAGAAAGCTAAAGTGCCTTTATTATAGCCTATTCTGTTATCAAGATTCATAAGCTTTCATGCCAATGGTAAATTTCACTCCTCTGTGATGAAAATATGAGTTAACTCCCAAATATTCAAATGAACTTTATTGTAAGTTCTTAGGCCATATATACTCCTCAACAATGGCATTTGATTTGGACGTGTGTCTCGAGTAATTGATAATCGACGACAACGATTCACCTATATAGATTTACGTGTATATATTTAATGAAATAACACTAACCGAATTAATGGTTTTGGGCAGAAACACACCTAAAAAAAGCATGCCTAACCAGTAAAACAAAAGTAATCATTAAAAAGTTAGTCAGATAAAGGAAAAAATTAACCTGAATCAAAGAAATTTCTCAATTGCTTTATTGCTTGTTCATATTTAATTAATGGGTCAGGTGTTTATATCAAGACCGCAACCTTGATTATAATAATTGTTATCACCACCCGCGCAACCAATGTTCGTTTAATTATATAAATGTTCATATTTAGTTTGATAGATTTCTGAATGAAACAGTTACTTGGAGATGAGCTGCAAAATATTGTAAATGAAGAAAATGTGCACTCCTATAATAAAAACCTTGTAAAATAATATAATGAAAAAGTAAATGCACCACAGCCAGTGGCGAAAAATGTATGTTTCAATTATATTTAGTTTAGTTGAATAATTAAGGCAATAAAACGAATACCAGAGAGAACCAACTTGAACTGTGTAACCGCGGTTTGAACAGCTCAATGTAGACTGAGACAATTCCCAAAAATGCGATAACCACAGAGGAAGTTTGAACTGCGCAACTTCTTTCAGATAAGAAAATTTTTAATTTCTAATATACAGCAGATACTTTAAAATCAAGGTTGTGATCCCGATGCAAACACCTGACCGATTAAGTACATACATTTGTCAGTATAAACTAAATATTGTATAGTGCAGATACGGAAATTCATCCAGTAAACCGGATTCGTTCTTATTGGGAACTCATCACATACTGTCTAGAATTTGCCGCGGACAGGACTCGAACCTGGGCATATCTACTGCGGAATCTGGTGATCTAACCACTAAGCCACACTGCCGCACATTACACGAAATTTCCAGTTATACACTAAATAATTCTTTTGGTTCGCCTTTCCTTTAGGTGGAGCCCATATCGCATCCCCTTAGACACGAAATTTCAAATAATCATCCACAACTTGTTATTGTATAACAAGCACAACGTTACTTGGGGAAGTTGTATTGAAATGAAACTCTGGTCAATACGCGATGAGTTCCCAATAAGAACGAAACCTGTCTATTGGATGAATTGGCTTTTCTGAACTATAAAATACTTAGTTATGCCTGACAAATATACTTACATAATGGATCAGGTCTTTATATCAATAATACAAATTTCATTAATGTTAATTTTATCACCGCTCGCGCAATCAATTTTCGCTTAATTATATAAATGTTCATCTCAATAACATTTCCCCACGTAGCTTGGTGTCTGTTCCACAGATTGGGGATAGTAAGGTAGAAATTCATGTCCAGAGAGATGCCATATAGGCTCCACATAAAGGAAAGGCTAAACAAAAAATATTAGTTAGTATATAACTTAAAATTGTGTGTAATGTGTGGCAGCGTAGCTTAGTGGTTAGATCACCAGAATCCGAAGCAAATGTGTCCAGTTTCGGCAAATTCTGGATGGTACGTGATGATTTCCTAATAAAGACTAAAACGGTTTACTGGATGAATTTCCTTTTCTAAACTATACAATACGTAGTTTATACTGACATGTTTATGTAACCCTAAATAAAGTAATTATTACACATACACATATAAGTGAAATGTAAGGCCAAAAACGAAGTCCAATGTTTTAGAGATAAGTTATAATCGAAAAAATGTTCTATGTTTAAGAAATAGTCAATAAACGGGCACGTCATGCTGATTTTGGTCTACTTTCTTGGCCCCATATCAAACCACAGATAACTAGGTAAGCGATGGTTCATAAACGAATTAATACAGCTGATAGATACTGTTTGTTGCGGAGAACTAATATATATGCAATTATGTATTAGGTGTTGCGCACCTAATAACAAATTAGTTCAATTATGACCAGAAGGATAAACCAAAGACAGCATGAACGGAAAGTATAATCTCGTGCACATTCGTTTCGTGCCTACTGGCGACTCATCAGTAGGAGCCAGTATTACGCCCTTTAACCACTATATATTTGGGTGATGAATGTGGGAAAATAGGATGGTACAATCTCCTACACAAATGTGTAAACCTGCAGTAGTGAATTGTAATTCTCAATTTTTGTGAACTATAGCATAAATTGAAATCCATCGTGTCAGTACCATGTACCTTTCAGGTACTATAATGTTGGTATCAGGTACTAACACAAAAGCCATAGTGTTGGTAACCTTTACAGACTCGGTATATATATTATATAGTGTGAGTTAGAATTGAAGTCGCATTGTCGTTGACTATATATAATGTTAGCTTCACTATTGCAGATTTACACATTCGTCTAGGAGATTGTACCGTCCTATTATTCCACATTCTTCTACCAAATATATAGTGGTTAAAGGGCGTAATACCGGCTCCTAGTGATGAGTCGCCAGTAAGCACGAAACGAATGTGCATGAGATTATACTTTCCGTTCATGCTGCCTTTGGTTAATCCTTCTGGTCACAACTGAACTAATTTGTTACTAGGTTCGCAAAACCTAATACATACTTACATACATACATGCTGTCTTTGTTTTATCCTTCTGGTCATAATTGAACTAATTTGTTACTATTTGCGCAACACCTAGTACATATTTGAATAGAGCTGATGTTTATCAGAATCTTAAGTCACCAAAACCTTATCACCAAAAGCAACAAGCATAACATCCTCATCATCCACAAAACAACATAAATAGCAAGATTAATAATGACAACAAGAATAACTAGAATGTAAATTTACTGAAGAAAATGTGAGTGGTGCTTGCACTGCCCAAACTCGACCCTCAGTTGCTACCCAGGGTGGCTGGTAGGTTAATCGGGGTGATTGCTAGAGTGTTGCAATGAAGTCGCTAGGTTACTTAGTGTGGTTTATAGGGTCCCTAGTATGGTTGCTAGGGTTGTTGTTAGGGTAAACAGTGTGATTGATAGGGCCCCAGGGGTACAAATTATACCCCACTGTGGAGTATGTTCTCGCACAGCATGATAGCTTCTCCAAATGTGGCGATTCACATGTTTCTGCGACACTCTCTCTCGGAGCTATGATCCGTCAAAGTTGGCCGCAATACATTGTCTATGGGATTTTTGGGGCGATATTTCGTCCAGTGTGCGAACATCGTACGTCCGATCGCTTATAAAAGTCATAGCACACCTCTCCTTAAAAAGCCGCACAATTTGACACCTCTTTTGCGAGTCTGTGACAAAAACTGCGGGACTAGTTACGCGCCAAAATTTGTACGGAAGAAAAATAAGAATAATAAGTATGGTGCATAGTAATAGTGTGCTTTGCCTTCAGCAAGCACCACTAACAATGATATAATCCTGAATAACAACATGAGAAAAAGGTAAATAATAGTAAAAACAACAACAACAACAACAACAAGAAAAACAACAAAAATAGCAACATCAACAACTATAGCAGTGGAAAAGAACAGCAATTGCAACAAAGACAGAGAAAAAAAACACAAAAATCATCATTATCACCAACAACAATAACCCGACTTTTAAACGATACTTTTATAATTTGTGGTTTGTTTCGGCGTTTATTCCAAAATGCTGTAAACAAGTTAGGTTTATCTTTCAAGATGTTTTTTATTTTTGTGATATTTCAGAAGTAAAATAAATCCCATCCTCAGACTCATTGAAAAAGAACACTATTACTCGTGTTCAAGGAACAAAGATTGCCAACAAAAACATCGATTATATTTGCATACCTTTTGTTTAAATTATTAGTTTATATTGTTTCGGCGTAGTTTGCTGACGATTAATAATAGCTTCATTAATCCTCATCATGACCGTCGTCAACTGTCGCGTTTTTAAAAACATTTTTTAATACGACTGCGTAATAGCGGATGTTATATTGTTTGGTACTCTGTCTATTATCGTCAGACAACCCGGAAAAATCGCACCTTGGGTAAAATTATGTAAAAATAGATAATTCGAGAACAGAACCTCTCTTTATTATTAAACAGCTGATGATTCATTTCCGCATAACCACGAAGTGGTAATTGATGCACGCGCTTCTTTAGAATGATAGGTTGCCTATTCTTTGTTCGGTGACGTAAGCATTACTAACTTCCACAAAACCTTGCCTAAACAAGATTGATAATTAAATTAAAGCAACAACGTCTATAAATTTATGTATTGTTTAGTTACCAGTTTTTGCTGTGAAGTTCGCTTGTTTATTATTAGTCATAGGGAATACGAGTATGTGACCAACATTGGTTCCGATATATAATGTATGCAAAATACAGCAGGAGCATAAGTATATTTCGCACAGAAACGAAAAGTAATGGCGAAACCACAAAAATAAACCAGTACGGTTCTTTGATGCGTCCAGTCTATACATTAGATAATTGACGGCTGATCAAACTAACTGACTGTTATTTTCTTGTGTAGGACAATTACTAGCACTCGTAGGTCGCTAAAATCTTCAATCCTTTATATTTCCAGGTGCACCGATTTTTGGCCTTGATTGATGAGTTCTCACTTTCCCATTCATTCTGAAGTCCTCCATTAGCTGCTTGTCTGAAAATGAAGTTGGAACAAGATTTTCCACACAATTTCTTCGAATTTTCGGACTTCATTTCCAGTCCCATATTCAGGGTTGACACTCTACTAACATTTGCCACAATCTTTTTTCCTCTGAGTATGGTGTCAACCCTGAAGATGGGACTGGAAATGAAGTCCCGAAAATTCGGAAAAAATTTGGAAAATCTGGTTCCAACGTCATTTTCAGACAAGCAGCTGATGGAGGGCTTCAAAATGAAGGGACAAGTGAGAACCCATCAATCAAGGCCAAAATTCGGTGCACCTGAAAATGTAAAGGATTCAAGATTTTACCGACCTACGAGTGCTATCAATTGTCCCGCACAAGAAAATGGCGGTGAGATTACAAACAAGAAGGACAGCACTGCGCATTATACATCAACATTTAGGCATTACGTAAATTGCCTGTTAGTACCACTGAAAATATGAATCCCAATTTTAAGGATTTTATTGCCTCCTGGTAAATGTCCATTCCCTATTTTGATTATAAATGATTAATATTTCTGTTATGATGGGAGTTACAATTTTTTCGTGTGCGCATGTCAATGCTTCTGTGTAATGTAAATTACCTCTGTCCTTTTGGCCCTGAAATTGATCATCATGCGGGCATTGCAGAGCAGCATTCAACGACGAAATGTGAACCGGCTGTCCAGATTGATGGGCAAAACGGGAATGTGGGCGACAACAACGACTATTTAGCTCCTGGAGTTGACAAAGCGGATACTGACAATGCATCTGTTGACGACGGTGCGGATTGGAGTGAGGCTCACAGGAATGTTTCAAATTGTTTTTTTCTGAAGCGGCCGCCACGGCAGTCTCTGTAGCTGATTTAATCAACGGCAAAATTAACGCCGACGGGTTCACCGTACCAACTATATTCTTCAAAAGCAGAACAGAACAACGAAAGCCGATGGTTAAGACTAGCACAAAACCTATTAAAACGCCAAGAAATATCATGAACCACTGAACAAAATGCACAAAATATCCCATGGTTTTCTGTCATTTGTAGTATATATATATATATATATATATATATATATATATATATATATATATATATATATATATATATATATATATATATATATATATATATATATATATATATATATATAGTTTTTTAGTCAGTATTTTCATGTACTCAGGCATGTGGACATATAGATCTGAGTTACTAAGACAATTTCTTTGTTTAAAACCATTTGTGAGTCAAAAAATCTAAAAATAAATAGAACTGTTTCGAGACGAGGTTACCACATTTACTTAAATCTGCTATTGTGAGCATTTTGACTTTGTGTGATTAGAGACCTGAGGATGATATGGGAAACTCCATATCGAAACGTAGCCAGTCAACGAAGATTAGATCGCACCTCATTTCCAGTGGTTAGTATGAACGATGTTGAAGCCTTCGGAAGAAAGGGACAAATACGCACCCAGCCTGATCGAAGACAAAACAGATGCGTACTTGGAAATGGGAATCAATCGGATCTTTGCGAAACTGATAGTGCAAAGCGACAACCCGCGAACGCAAATCGCGGAGATTCAATCAGTTAAGCGGTACAAAACGGCCATTGGTCACGTGAGCCAGAGCAGTGTGACATTCCGTAGTCATCATAAGAGTAAAACTGGCTAACGTTGGACAAACTGTAATGAATATATATATATATATATATATATATATATATATATATATATATATTGAAAAGCGTCACCTCTCCATGGGTGTCTCGCTTGCATTGCTCTTGACAGGAATGCTGATTACCAAATTTATACTAAATAAAAATCATAATTTTTTGCAGCTTGCTTAAGATTCAGTTAAGAAATTATATTTGGCAGTTACTGATTGCTGTGTTGTTGAAAGCAATTATTAAAATGAAGTTTGCGAATTTTAAATTAGTACCAGGCGCTTTAATACGCAATTGGTTAAAGAAATAGGATTTTCTTTTATCTCAAGTCTACAAACTTAAACGTATACCTGCACAATCAATAATTGCTAAACTTAGCACAGCATTGTTTATTTTGCTTCACTTTGTTTAAATGCCAGACGCCAAGAAAACTGGTGAATCTGTAATGTAACAAAATAAAGCACTAGGAATATTTCTTATGGCCAAATCAAAAATCAGATTTCGTTTAATTTTTGAAATCATTTAATTAAACTAATTAAACAAATAAAGCAGACGCCAAAACTTGTTAATTGTTATATACAGAAGAATTTAAAAATAAAATTCAGATGGTAGAGACAATGTAGAAATTAATTATCTATAAGTAGGCAACGAGCAACGTGCGTAGTTTACGTTAAAGACCGTGAAAACTGAAGTTTATGTCTCTCTCATTATAAAATCTGTACTGTAGAGAGAAACTCAAATAAATTTAAACTTAACAATACGTCATGTTTATGCGAATTCCAACATTTCACTGAACACCACATCGCTGCCAGTTGTCGAAGAATTAGCGCAGTTGAGCTTCATGGTGACAGCAAACAAGTGGGCTTTTGCTGAGATTTGCAGACACGTATACCTTTCTGTAGCCACATTTGATCAACACTATTCAACCCCCAGTAGTATCACAGGTCTATCGTTCTAAGCAACAAACAAAAGTATTCGAGCGATCTTTAGTTTCGGTACTCCCACCTGCTACTCAAGCGAGAGAGACGACCGAATATGTCCTGAGAGATTCAAAAGCTAATTAACTACCTATGTTTGGTTTTGGTCACTGTGCGATGGATGTCAGGCTGTTCTTATCAGGAAAAGAATTTACAAGCTATTATTATTATCTTGTGCGGCCACTTGTAGGATTGCCACACTTGCCCATCTAATTAAGAAATGCCAGTTTTCTTCGCTGAAACACTACCTGAGAAGGCAGCTTACACATCCTACTCTCCAGTCTATCAGGAATCCTCGGTGAATGGCTAAGTTCTCGATGAGACATACTGGCAGTCTCGTGGTTGAACTCTATTATTCGTAATATCGTTCACTTCATCCGTTGCACCGTACACTCTTAAACCAAAGAAAATTGGTATTGACCAGAATCAACGGAAATCCATAATAAAATACGACCCAGTGCAGATTAATGGTTACTTCTTTATCGACATAGCCTCTCCTGGAAGACAACGTATGTGAGTTAGGTCTCCACAAATTCATTAAAGTAGTTTTCAGTCTTGACCAGGTTTGTGTACATATATGTGAAGCTTGAGGTTGGTAATTTTTTTAAACTATAATTCAATTTTTCGACAATTTCTAAGTTTTTGGCTTGGAGACGTAAATATATAGGTATATTATCCAAGCCTAAATGCAGAATATTTGTTCAGAATCAGTGGATAGTGTCAAAGGTGACAAAAGCAGAGGAAAGTAAACCATACGGAAACGTATTTTGTCACATTATTCCACTTATTAGATGAAGACATCCATTTTCTCTTACTAAATTAATGCTGGAGCAGTTATAATCAGAGGTTAGTGGGCGCGGTACCGGACACCGTCAATGTAAATCATATTAATAAGAACCGCATGTGTCGATGAGGTTACAAACTTCAGTTCACAGCATCGCTTGTATCCATATCTGCTCGCTGTTTATAGTTTCGCCAAACGTGACCTACTATCCCAGTAATCAGTCATAGTTGGATCGACACTGTCTATTTCACACCCCTCTTTTGGGCACATAATAAATTTTCAAACGAACCAACACTCAGATTGTTTCTTAAATGGAATAATTTTTATACTGAAATTTATACCAGAAACGGGTATAACAAATAAACAGTTTAAAGCTCCCTGAGTTTTTCGACAGATCTCAATTTCCTTACAAACTTGAGAATTCCCGTTGACGGTTCCCGTCTAACAATGTGAATACGCTTACGTTTAAAACGGTGCAACGTCAGTTGAATAAATATATTATGGGTTCGGATTTGTTCTGATGAGAAGTCACGGCTCGAACCTGGGCAGGTCTGCTTCGAAATCTGGAGATCTAACCACAGAACCACCCTGCCGCACACTACACACAAGTTTCAGTTATATACTAAATAATGTAACTCGGTTTGTCTTTTTTCTTTTAGTTGAAGATCGTATGGCATCCATTTAGACGTAATGTTCCAAATAACCATCCTCAATCAATCATTTTTGAACAGACACCACACTACAACGGGAAGTGATATTCAAATGAACATTTACATGATTGAACAAGCATTGGTTGTGCGGGCGGAGATAAAAATTTCTATAATCAAGGTTGCGAACAAGAAATAAATACCTAACCAATTAAGTACATACATTTTCCAGTATAAACTAATTATTGTATAGTTTAGAAAAGGCAATTCATCCAGTAGACCGGTTTCGTCCTTATTGGCAAATTCTGTCCAGTACGTGATGAGTACCCAATAAAGACGAAACCGGTCTACTGGATGAATTGCCTTTTCTACACTATAAAATTCTTAGTTTATACTGACAAATGTATGTACTTAATGGGTCAGATATTTATATCAAGATCGCAACCTTGATTATAGTAATTTTTATCACTACCCGCGTAGCTGATGTGCTTTTAATCATATAATTCTGCCCTCACATTATTCAACTCGTATTTGCGTTAAAATTTTTTAGTACTTGAACTGATTTGTAGTGACATTTAAATTTTGCAATTTGCGAATAAACTGGTTAATTGGCGTGTTATTCAAGCATTTTTAATAATCCAATATTTCTTTCTGCATTAGTTGGGAGCGAGAAATTTAAGTTATATAGATGGGGCATTAGATATAATTTCAAGCATTTTGTGCACAAATAGCTACTTTCTACATATGCCAATAAATTTAGTGCAGTTACCATATTTTAATTGTCAGTGTTTTTTTAAGATTATGTTGAGAAATCTGTAATGAGATTGAAATATGCCATGGCAACAAACTCACTCGCTTGGAGCTGCGGCACATAATTGCGGGCATTGAGCCCCACCTGGAGCTGATGCATGTTAATATTTTGACGTTTTCTATTACGCAAGCATTCTATCACTCTCGCGGTTTCCATCTTCTGTTTAGTTTGCTCCATGAAAATATATAAATAGGTGCAACTGTAGATACTTCAGGAGAAGGGGTTAAAGACATGTTTCTTGTATTGGACACAATTTCTTTTTCTCACTGGACATATAAACGATACTATGAATGTAACAGAGGCTTGCATTCAACGAAGAGCTCAATTAATTTTTCGATTCTATAAAGAATGAAATTAACATAAGAGAAGAAACCAGAATGTACGGAAATAATCTAAACGCGAATTTGTGTTCAAAATTGTATTACAGACGATTCGTTTCAATTATGTAATAATTAATTAATAAACTCCCAATTAGAAATCTTGACAAATCGTGAATAATCGAAAAAAAGGCTAGGTTTGGTTGAAAATTTAGTGAATTTGTATGTTAAGAAAATGTCGAACCTTATGAAAAAAGAATGGGAAACAAAAAAATTAGAGCCATTTAGATAAAAGTAAAATATCAGCTTTGGTATTATAGAAATTATAATCTGCAAACCAGATTCGACCGACTAATACGCCATTTTCGATGACATCATTTTGTTTTCGGTGTAATTGTACACTATTAAATGAAATTCGTAGTTGATGCTATAAAGAAAACGTTAGAAATTTGGTGTCATAAAAAATGCATGGAAACTCGTATTTATGTGTGCGTAAATGTGACGCAGCACTGTATACGTCAACTTTATTCGTGAGAGGCGCACAAAATACATCATTCAAAGGATAACTAACCCGCTTTTCCATCGATGGGTTTGACACCGCGCACTGTTTGCAGTCAGCTGACACAAAGTCGAGACATTCATAGTGCGCGTAGTATTCGCAAACTATAACGAGAAAATAGCAAGTGTTTTAAAATTGACGTAGAGCAGCGTGCTAAATTTAACGTGTTACAAGCTTTATGCGCGCCCTAACGTTAGTTTATAATTTGACGAGTAAAGACAGAATTGAAGTAATTGATTTTTTCGTCTAATCTTCTACTTTTAAGCACTAACAATGGTTACTTTAATCAAGGTTTCGATCTTGATATAAACACCTGACTCATCATATACAGACATTTGGCAGTATAAACTAAGAATTGTATAGTGTTGAAAAGGCAATTCATCCAGTACATCGGTTTCGTCCTTATTGGGAACTCATTACGTACTGTCCAGAATTCGCTGTGGACAGGGCTCGAAACTGGGCACGTCTGCTTCGGAGTCCGTTGCTCTAACCACTGAGCCGCTCACCGCCCGAGCAACCAATGCTCATTCAACTGTATAATTTCAATGGTTGAAATACGGTTCTAATTCATAATGAGCATACGTCAACCGTTCTTGGATAAAATTGTACGACGATACGAACTTCGCCAAGTCAAAAAAATGTATGCTAACAGCCAATGCCAGTTCGCCAGTGTTAAAGTTACCACTTATGACACTGGCGTCTTAAAAACGTCATACTAATCAAGATTTTCTTTTATCACAACGCACTAAGGCGCCTACTGTTGTAAACATGTAATACTTGCACTAGCATTGCAAAAATTTGTTTATTCTATAGTCCACCTTTTGTACAGAAGCGCTTCGCAACATTGTATCAACCGATTTACAGGATAAATATAACATAACGAATTTATTTTGTCTAAATAGAAAATAACAAATTCTATGTTAATTACTAATATCTGCGCCTTCCATATATTAAACTGACTTATATATTATTCCAATAAATTCAAATCGAGAATAATTTGCCGTTCTGCATTTCCAACATTTTGTGATTAATTATACAGTTTCATCTCAAAGACGATTTCTTACGAATGGTAACATTTGGTTTGCATAATTCTGTTGAAACGTTTTGTGTATTTTCTAGCAGATAACACCCGTATTATATTTAACCATTCGTCGAACATAACAAAACTACCGTCAGCCGCAACGCACTAACGCGTTTCGACCTTCCATGATCAGCATCAGAGTACGACGGCAAACTGACTATCGAAGATCAAAAGGCATTGAATATATATATATATATATATATATATATATATATGGAAAGCAAAATTAGATATGCGACTCTCACCTCTAGCAGTCTCGCATACTTTGAACTTGACTGGAAATGCCGGCTGCACAATGTCTATGCAGTCACGAACATTAACTGTTTGTGGCTTTCGCCACATATTAATATATAGGCAGTACAATTTAACAATAATTGATTGCGCGGGTGATGGTAACAATTCTTTAAATCAAGTTTGCGAGCCTGAAGTAAACACCAATCCCATTGTATTTTGTATTTCGAATTGTTGTTTACTTCAAGCTCGAAAACTTGATTTAAAGAATTGTTATCACCATCCGCGCAATCAATTATTGTTAAATTGTACTGCCTATATATGTATATGTGGCGAAAGCTGCAAACAGTTAATGTTCGTGACTGCATAGAAATTGTGCAGCCGACATTTCCAGTCAAGTTCAATGTATGCGAGACTGCTAGAGTGATAGCTGCATATATATATATATATATATATATATATATATATATATATATATATATTCAATGCGTTTTGATCCTCGATAGTCAGTTTGCCGTCGTACTCTGATGATGATCATGGAAGATCGAAACGCGTCAGTGCGTTGTGGCTGACGGTAGTTTTTTTATGTTGTTCGACGACTGGTTAAATACAATCGGATTGGTGTTTACTTCAAGCTCACAAACTTGATTTAAAGAATTGTTACCACCACCCGCGCAATCAGTTATTGTTAAACACCCGTATTACTTGGTATGTTTATATTTCGATCAATCTTGTTAGCTTTCTTCATAGCTGCGATTCTTACAATCACAGAATACCAAAATCGAAAATAATAACTGGCATAGTGTCTATATGAAAATCCGTACGAGCTGTTATGTATTAATCAATTTTGAAATGCATAACTCTAGTGTACGCTATACACTGCATCTCGCGACTACAGTGTGTGTTTAGGGGCGACATTGTGTGAAAGAATATAATTTTGCACAATTAAATAAATTCAGGCGCATAATGAATTAAATTTTGCATTGATAGACTCGACTCGGAATATAAATATGGTAAAAAAATAAAATTTCATTTAGACTGCCTCATTTTTTTGGTATTTTGATTGTTTGTGACTGTAATGATCGCGGTTCTGAAAAGACGTCTGCTAGGCTTAATCAAGTTATTACCAACTCGAAGAATTCGAGTATTAACATTTAGAACATAAGCAAACATTGTTTCTGAAAACCGACAAGAGTCAAATATTTTACTCAAGTTTGCGATCTTACTATAAGCTCGATACTCATTATACGTTATACGATAAGTTGCTTTAAAGAATTTCTGCCACCACCCGCTCAAGCAATCAACGTTTAATGAAGCAAATAGCATTTAAAAAGCAACTCAGCCAGGTATGCAAACCGAGATCACAATTTAAAAGACTTACTTTCACATCTTACCGACAGGAGGTCATCCAAACGTTTTCTGCAAACATTGCAAAATTTTCTTTTAAAGTGTCCAATATCTGACCAACAGTGGGACACAGGATCCTAAAATGAAAAAAAAGTTATGACCATGAAATAATTATTTCAAATTTATGTTAAAGAATGAATATTATCAAAATTTCTTCTTCGAAAAAATCTACCGTTTTTGTATGACAAATAGTCCTTGATAGTTTGCGGAGTTCGAGCTTCATTTGTTGAATCTCTGTGATTTGCGTTCGCGGGTTGTCCAATTGGTCCCCTTTTCCATAGCCAGTCAACGAAGGTAAGATCGAACCTCATTTCCAGTGGTTAGTATGAACGATGTTGAAGCCTTCGGAAGAAAGGGACAAATCCGCACCCAGCCTGAACGAAGACAAAATGGATGCGTACTTGGAAATGGGGATCAATCGGATCTTTGCGAAACTGATAGTGCAAAGCGACAACCCGCGAAAGCAAATCGCGCAAACGCTGCAGAATTAACAATCGTGATATAATTTTAGTTTACATCAACATCTCTTCAAGCTATATCTACCTAATGAAATAATTTGAAATTGTTTCCCATGGTTTTCCATTGTGTGTGGTATATTTGCCCTATCAGTTCCGCAAAAATCGGATTGGTCCCTATTTCCAAGTACGCATTGAGTTCGTCTTCTTGGTGGCTGGGTACTAATTCGTCCCCTCATTCCGATGGCTTCCACATCATTCGTTCTAACGACTCGAAATGAGGTACAATCTAATCTTAGTTGTCTTGAAGCAATTCGGTACCCCAATTCCAGAACCTTCATCAGGCTTCTAATAACAGAGTAAAATTTTGACACCAACAGATTAAAGCAGTTTAAGTAACCTCGTTCAGAAAAAGAACCATTTATAATTTAATTTTTTGACTCACAAATGGTTTGGACCAACCGAAGGCTTAATTAGCTAAACTCCACATGTACATATGCATGGAGTATATGAAAACACCGACTCGCCAACCATATATATATATATATATATATATATATATATATATATATTTCTAATTAGGAAGAAAAACACATTAATAACAAAGTGGATAAAGGCCATTTATTTCGTGAATACTAATCATCGCTATACAATCATACATTTATATATATATATATATATATATATATATATACATATATATACATTGGGTTTTCAATTGATTATGCTAGTGGTAACAAATCTGACTCGCTTTTACTTCTGTTTCTTGTTTTGGCTGGTTGGTAAGTGTGTATGCGTTTGTGTTTGTGTGTGTGCGTGTTTGCATGTAAAGGTCATTCTCGCAGTATTGCAAAGTGATGTCTGAGATCTGGTCATTATTGTTTTGATGGCTTGAGAATTAACCATTTGTGCGCATTGTTCACTGTTACATGTACGAGTGCTATTTTTCCCAGTGTAGTTGATCGTTTCACCTTGTTGCGCAAATTTGTATTTTCCACATGGTAACAGCGCCAGTGTGGATTGCAGTGTTGAACGCTCATATTGTTTGGAAACTTCTGTCACCGTATGCGCCTCTGTTATTTCCACTTCAGTTTGTTGCCAATCCGATTGTATGTTTGTTGATTCTAGTCGAGGGCCTATTTGGTCTTCACTGGATACTAGTAGATTGTTGTTGAATTTTGTTATTCTTGGTTAGTCGATTAGAATATTATGTTGATGAAACTTTTGAATATTAAGGTCAGGTGCTTGTTGTTTTATAGAAAGGGCTGTGTAATATTAAAAGGCATGGACATTATATATATATATATATATATATTTATATATATATCCCATCCTGAAAATGGTAGATCCAACCCATTCCAACCCAGACACCTCGAAGTCCAACTCAAAGCCTACTTGGAAATGGAGATCAATCGGATCTTTTTGGAAATGATAGTGCAAATCTACCACCCATGAAAGAAAGTCGTGGACATTTTAAATGTGATGATCGTACTGCGCAATATGGAAAAACGACTTTCAAGAGATACCGCTTTCATCAATAGGTTAAAATTCGACCGATTTCACATCCATAGGAGAACGTGATATTGAATAGAATTTTTTATGACTTTAGTATTATACATGAAGCTGATAAAAGTACACCAATTTAATCCTGCATTTTAAATAAACAAATGTGGAACTAAATTTTAAGCTGCTCTTGCTGGATTTGTGCTGCAATTAAAATACTTTGATACAGATGATGTTTTACAGATTATTGTACACCATCAGACTAATGCATCTTCAGTTTGTTCCAAATTGTGTAGATTTTATTAAAATTAACGACCTGCTGAGAAACCATTTGTATACAGATGTTTCAAAACGACATCGTAATGGATTAATCACGTACTTCATTTAAGCGCGAAAAGGAAATTCAGACTCTGTAAATGTGGCGTTGCTGTAGTTAAAACAATATGCGTAGTTCTTGCATAAACCCATATTCTTTATATTGACGAAGGTAAGACTATACCAAACTATAAGCTACTTCACTTTAGCAGTAGCCAGGACTGACAGTAATTTCTGAGTTCACGATGTTGTTAGTCAAATGAAAGTCGCTACACATCAATAGTGTAATGGCGTGAAATTCAATGCCTATACAAATCACGCTTTCTCTTGATTTGGTTAATTTGCGCAATAATAATTGCCATTTTCCACTTGAATATACAGCCACTCATATTTTGTAATCTAAAAAGGACCCGATGCGTATATTTTACCTGACATGTTTGTCGACTGCACAAGTTCTATACTATCAATGAGAATAAGATGGCAATTGCAACTTTCACCCTGACAGTCCAGTTCCTAACATACCCTTATAGCTAATTGTGGGGAGTAATATCACAATGAAAATGCTAAATATACTAAATTTGCTTGGATACCCACCAAGCATATAACTAATAGCAAGAAAAATTGTTTTTAGTAAGAAATTTTTGAAACGCCCCGATATCCTAATTGTTATTTTGGCAGTTCATTAATAGTGAGCATGACGAAGTAAGTTTGCTTCAAAATGATAAAGCATAAGTTAACATAAATCCCTATCAGATGGTATATTAAAGTTTACGTTGGCATCTAAAAGAACTGAAAATTGCCTTTGAATGTGACTACTAATTAGGATTAATTAAACCAAGTTTGTGAAAATATGATAAACACTGATTACATAGTATTTTGCAGTCCAACAACACAGGAAGACAACTGTCAAACGTGACCGGGTAGATAAATGAGAAGTAGTTTTTATCGCAAGAAGTAAAACTTGATTTAAAGAGATTTTATCCCAACCTGCTCAATTATGGATTTTTTAACTAATTTCGATGCCAAATAGGAAAAAACAAATTTAGTTAAATATTGCCGATGTGTTACATCTTGTGCTGAATATATTTTTAATAATATTTTGAGAAATTTTTAATTTAAATATTCATTCATATTGTCATAATGCAATGAATAATTAGATATTTAATTCAAAATAAGAACAAGTTTTAAATTTTAATTGACTTGCCTGCACTAAGAAGGGTACAATACAGGTGCACGGTGACACTATATGGCGAAGGCATTTCTCATGAGCCAAAAAATTGCAAACTAAAAAGTTTGTAAAATACACAGCAATTTATTACGCATAAAAAATCTGCTAATAATACTAGACTACATGGGAAATTCAACGTGCGTAAGGTGACATATTCCAATGAAGTTTTTATTGGATCTTGACAAGCCTATCAACATTAGAATCGCTATTAAATGTGTGAAAAAGCTCTGAACGAAATTGCATTAGTCATGCACAATCCAGTGATCATTTTGCAAAGTAGTCTCGAGCATATTCGCTTGGCACTCACGCACTATATAGCCCCTATGCATACAGGATAGACGCGAAATTCTGTATCAACTACATTAAAGATAGGGCTTACATATTGGAGTAATACTTCAGCAGATCATGTGAATAATAATCCTTAATATTACCTTGTTGTACAGGTTACAACAAAAAGAGTAAGAATAACCTACATACTAGTAAGCGGAATTTCAAGAAGAAAATAATTGATCAATCATTGAAAACATTTAAGTCCCAATAAACAAAAATGTATATTTTATCAAATTAAAGATCTACAAATACAATGTTGTTAAAGTATGAAGACATTACAAAGAAACACAAACAAATACGGATGAGATTAATGAATAATTAATTACAGAAATCAAACATAGCAAGAAAGATAACCAATGAATGGACAAAGTGACAGAAAAACATACTATTTTTATTTTAACATTATACCAATGGAAGGATATTAGAAAAAATGGGACTTCTTATATAACAGTTCAACGATTGTAACCAAATTTACCAATTGTAAATTGATATATAATAACACATTATAAGTAAAAATAAAACTATACGCATACAAGCTAAAAATGAAGAAATTATAGTTTCCACAGATGGACATGAATATGGACATAGATAATTAATAAACAAATTATCATTTACAATCTGTGTTAGTTTGTGCTGTAGAATTTTTTGTTTTGTTGAAATTAAATCCGTAGATGTAGAAAAGGACGACCGGCATGTAGATCGAACCATCAACCAACAAATATCAAAAAGAATTCTGAGTGAATGTGTGATAACTATTTCATTTATATATACAGTGGTACCTCGAGATACGAGTTTAATTAGTTTCAGAACCGAACTCGTAAGTCAATCGGCTCAAATCTCAAACTAATTTCTCCCATTTACAATAACTGAATTCGATTTAATCCGTTCAGGACCTATGAAAAATCCCCAACCCATTGTAAATTATGAATAAATATATGTTTTTTAAATAACAAACAAACATGTATAATTAACAAATACATAATAAAATATGATGCTTCTTTCTTCACTAAGTCGGCATAAATACTCCGTGCCTTCTCGCATATTACTGTCTCCGTCAGTGTATCTCCTGCCAACTCCTTCTCTTTCAACCACACGGGCAGAAGCTTCTCCATTTCCTCGTGGATATTTGTCCTTAATTGGGAAAGAATTGTGGCTCCTTTTACTGGTGTAGCACTCTTGATGGCATCCTTCTGTCTCAATATCATACAAATTGTCGATATACTACGGTCATAGATCTTTGCGAGTTCAATCACTCGTACGCCAAGCTCATGTTTTTCTGTTACGTCTTGCTTTAGTTCAATCGACATCATCCTCTTCTTCCAGTCACCATTTTCCTTAGCGCTCACTTTCTTCCGTCCCATGATAACACAAAAAAGTTCAGTAATCACGAAAAATGCAAGCAAAAAAGAGTACAGCAAACAAGATACACTTCGATTCAAGCGGGCAACACGTGTGAGTGAGCAAGAGATTCTCCCGGATGATGCTCGACTCTGTGCACCAACTAGAGGGATGCTCCAGAAACGCGTCTCGTATCTCGGATTTGGGCTCATATCTTAAACGAAAATATGGCCCGAGCTCCGGCTTGTATCTCAAAAAACTGCTATGTTAGGCTGCTCGTAACTCGAGATACCAGATATATATATATATATATATATATATATATATATATATATGTATACAGAGAGTGAGAGAGAGAGATCCTAACAAAACAACAATGAAATAATATGCGCAGTGAATTCCAAACGATATTCCGCTTAAAGGTCAGGAACAAGCAAGCTCCTTAACTATTTATTTAAATCAAGTTTGCAAGCTTGAAGTAAGCACCAATCCCATTGTATTTAGCCATTCGTCGAAAAGTATAGCAAAGCTACCGCCAGTCGTACGCACTGATGCGTTTCAACCTTCCATGATCATCATCATCAGAGTACGACGGCAGACTGACTAGCGAGGATCAAACCGCAGTGCGTATATATGGAAAGCAAAATTAAATATGCGGTTCTCACTTTAATTGTTTTCACGTATATTGTATGGGACTGTAAATTTTGGCTGCACAATTTCTATGTAGTCATGAACATTAACATTTTGCAGCTTTGGCCACATATATATAGGTAATACAATTAAACATTCATTAATTGCGCCCCTTAACTGGTCTGTTATATGATAAATTTTTACAAATTTTGGACTACGAAAATGTTTCTTGGTAACGTGAATTAGGATACAGCATGAAATAGTGACCGATAACTGTAATAATATTGTTAGGCCACAAGTGAGTTGATAAACATCTTCAGTGGCTTCAATTGTCATTCGGAGTTGAATCTGTTGCCTCGTTAGCAAAATGCAAGCGAAGATTTCAAAGAGATCGTTCCAGACAATGAAACTGGCGTTTCTGAAGTAGATGCCAGTTAGATGGAACATCAAGTAGTCATCAAATAGAACAAATTGGCTCACAAATTTAGCTCTTGAATAATGTCTCCTAGCACTTAGTTAACAGTGAATTAAATATAACATATGCTCACATTCTTGACTCGAAGAACTTAGACGAAACGCTAATCAAATAGGCAGGCAAATCGAAAATACTTCGCGTTAATTCATAAAGGCAGCAATTTTATTCAAATATGAATCTATTCATAATTTATTCAATTATGAAATTATTAATCTCCCCGGTAGCAATAACAAATTTTAAATACCGTTTTCGTGATTGAGATAAACGCAAATTCAATTTTACTTAACCACTTCGGTACCTTATATTTTAATGGCGGTTTGATGCTATTTAATCTGTTTGCAGTGATTTTCCAATGGAAACCATGGAAATTTGTGACAAGCCATTGCGTAAGATTGACAAAGAGGATCTTTAAAAGAAATATATAAATATTACATAAAAAATAAACAAACATTAGAAATGCTTACTTTCACAGACCATACCAGTGGTTCCAAGGATACCCCAGAGAAGTTCGGAACAATGGTGACATGTCGCCGGCTTGTGAAAATGCTTCTTTACAAAAGAGTGCCCCTGAAACCATCCTTTGGGATTTCCGCCGCTTCTGTATGCATAACCATTTGTTAAAAATTACCCAAGTTAGTTAAAAATGCTAAATAAAATTAAAACATAAATTATTCTTTCCTTTTTCAAAATGAATGTGATAATTTTTCGCTTATAGACATCAATTAGGTTTAAAGTTTAATCAACTACAAAATTTCAGAAAAATGATAATGGAGAACCTTATTTCTGAAACTACATAACGAAAAAAATCAATTAGCAATCAATGATTGTGGGATCCGTTAAGACAGAATGTGTGCATGTACACAAACAAACGCATAACAATGAGATACTGGTTGTTGCAGAAAACTAATTGATTTTCAATTGTGTATTATGGGTTGCGCACTTAGTAAAAGGATAAACCAAAGTCAGCATAAACGGAAGGTAAAATCTCTCGTGCACATACATTTCATGCTCACTGGAGACTCATTAGTAGGAGCCGGTATTACCCCATAACCCTCTTGTCTATTTTGGTGAGGAATGTGAAAAAATTCGATGGTACAATTTCCCATAAGTATGTGTAAACCTGCTATAGTGGAGCTAACTTCACATTAAATCATCGGCAATGCAACTTCAAACCCAACTTTCTATATGTATAATATTTATACCGAGCTTGTAAAGGGTACTAAAACTATGGTTATTTTGTCAATACCTGATACCAACACTATAGTTGCCAAATAGGTACATAGTACCAACAGTATTATTGCCCAGTTTTCCTAACCATAAAATAAATTTCGAGAAGATTTCAGCAGTAATTTAAGACAAATTATGCTGAACGTTGCAGAAATTATGCTGCCGTTCGTAGCTTTTCTCGATTAGAACGTAGATTCATGCTTCATACTAATAGAAACACGGTTGAAGTGGACATTGTAAATTTTGCGGCCGTGAGCTTAGTTCAACAAACATTGATACACCTGTTATCCTACATAATTAATGGTTAAACAATTAAGTGCTCACGAGACCAAAACGAAATTAACAGATCAGTTCTCGAACAACGCGTGATAGAATTTCAAATATACACGAACAAAGAGAAAGAAGACTGAAACAGAGAGGGAGTGTGTGTGAAGTAAAGGAATGCCAAATCATTAGCGCGCGCGTCATGTACAGTTCAGGCTTAAGGCCCAAACAAGCTGTTTCTGCTTACATAAATCAGGCTGACATATTCTATACATTTTAAAAAAAATTCCAAACAGTAAGAAGTCAATATCTCGCAAGCAACTTCGCAGACGTAGCAAGAACCTTGCAGGCACTATCGGGATAACGTCATCTCGACAAATGTGGAGTTTCGAGTTAATCTTGACTGCACAGTTAGCAACCCAGTCATATCCAATAGGATATTTTCGGATAGTAAAGAAAGTTTCTATCATTTTTGTGTCCAGGTATTGTTTGCCTAGTAACAAGTTAGTTCAAATAGGACAAGAAGGACATGTAAAATTCATCACGAACAAAAAGGAACAATTTCATGTTCACATGTCTGTGTGCTAACTAGTGCCTCTTCAGAAGGAGCTCGCACTACGCCTCAAAACCACTACATATTTAGTCAAGAAACGGAGAACAGTTGGACAATGAAATCGCCTATACACGTGTGTAATGAAGCAGACCAAGATTTAGTTTTAACTAAAGTATTAATATGTGTGACTTTCAATCCAAATAAGTATATACGAAACGGGCAAAGGATACAAGCAATATTCAAGATTATGTAAATCTTATATGTTTCATTAAATTTTGTCATGATTACCACGTAATTAAGATAATTGATGTCAATCAAGACCAGGGTGTCAGGCTTTGCTGAGGCAGTATGTGCAAATAATGGTTTTAATCTTAGTTTCATAGTATTTACCGATCAACAAATTCATAGAGTTATAAATTTTAGCAGGTTTGGTGCACATAATGTAAAGTGAGGCGGCTTTGAGGTCGTGTTGCTGAAGACTTTATATGAACTTGATTATATTACAACTAGAATATACATAATTACATAGGACGGCGCCATCCAACTGTCCCATATTCCTTGACAAAATATATAGTTGGTGTGAGGCGTAGTACCGGCTCCAACTGATGAGTCGCCAGTACGCAAGAAACGTTTGTGTGCATGAGATTATATCTTTCGATCATGTTGTATTTGGCATATCTTATTGGTCCTATTAGAAAGAACGTTTAACTAGGTATGCAATACTTAATACATAAGTAATTGTTTCGAAACCGGTCTACTGAATGAATTGCCTTTTCTACACTATACAATTCTTAGTTTATACTGACATATGTAAGTAATTAATAGGTCAGGTGTTTATATCAAGACCGCAACCTTGATTATAATAATTGTTTCGTTGTTTGATTTGTAAAATAAGAAACGTTGTAAGTCAACGATTTCGGAATGAACTTTTAAAAATCAAAAGCCCATCTTTAGTATCCTTGTGCGATATTATTTCCTGATGAATAAATAAAATTTTATCAACCGATGACCCAGTTTATTCTCACAATCTGTAGATACAAAGAAATGTAAAACTAAAGCATACATAGAAAATATATTTAAATAACATTACATAATTTAATAAAAGTTTTGTTGATTGAGTGACTGTATAATTCAATATTTTACTCAAATTTTTATTTAAGTTGAATGGATGTCTCCTAATATTTATTGAAACACGCATCCTTTACTTACAAGGTTTTCCTTAGAAGGCGCGGAAATTATCGTTAAAAACATGTTAGAATTGATGAAGACACGTTTAACAAAACAGAATTCGGTCTTCTATACCTTTTAGTATAATAACAATATAAGATGCAATCCGATAAATCAAGTGCGAATACTTAAATTATTCCCATGATGGAGACATACAGAACATATTATATTACAACATGCTATATATACATATAAAAACATAAATTTATATATATGTAAATAACACAGTATAATTCTAATTAGGAAGATAAAACACAATGATAACAAAGTGGATAATGGCTATTTATGTTGAGAACACTAAATGTCACTTTACAATCTTTCATTTATACACATACTGGGTTTTCATATAAATAAATGGCCATTATCCACTTTGTTATTAATGTGTTTATTCTTCCTAATTATAAATATATTGTGTAATATTCGAAGGCAATGGAAATAATAAAGATTATTAAAGAGCAGGGTCAGCCCTTTACCTGTTAGGAACTAAACGCTTATATTGCAGCCAATTGTGTGAGTGTCAAACTTCGTGAAAGAATTAAGTTCTTCAAATAGTGTTTGCAATCTGATTATGTACCAAAACGATTCCACAAACAGTGCAAGAGAAATAACCAGAAACCAACGAATAAACTTATAAGCCGCTTATTGCTTAATGCCATCGAGGAAAACCAATCAAAACTGCAAGATGCTGAGAGAATCATTCAATCAATGGGTCGGCAACTTGCAAGACTGCACGACAGCAAATACACTGATTTTGCGACGATGAAAGATACGTTGATGCAAATAACAGCTGACAAGGAAACAAAGGACCTCAAAAGGGACCTGGGAAAATTTCCTACACATTCAAAATTTCCAACAAATCCAGACGTATTTATTCAAAATTATTCAAAAGTGACCTTGTCAAAAGACTAGAAAGTATTACTCTCCTTAGGGGCAAAATTCTGCATAATCAAGATAAACCTAAGTAAACGCGACATTACTGACATTCAGGCTGGAACAGAAAATTTCTACAATGACCTAACGCAAGATACCGCCCCATAGGTATTCAATGGACAAGTATTGAAAGCTGAGATTTTTAGCGCACTAGAACAATACAAGGAATTCAAAGGCAGCCAAATCATCACAAAAAATACATAGACGAACTCCGAAAACTACAATCCATACGACTTGCCACACCAGACAAAGGATCAGGAGTTGCTATACTTGAAGCCTACGCCTATAGAAGGTCCATGATTGAGATTATAAATGATCAATCGAAATTCAAAAAAGACAACAAATAGAAAGATCATTCAACAAATATCGAATCAAGAATAAATGCAATTCTGAAAAAGATGGAAAAACACGTCTTATCATCGATGGCTGATTCCGATATTAGATCCAAACTCATAGAAGACATCCAATAGGCAAAACCCGTCGGAACAAACACCGCAAGATTGTACAGAAAACCAAAATCTCATAAATCCGTGACAGCCTCATGTGCTCCTTCGATGCGACCCATCATGTCAACGATCAACGCCCCGCAACATAAACCAGCTAAGTTTCTCTGCAAAATACTTCAATCAATACTAAATATCATAAACGCAATCACTACCAAGGACTTCTTCAAGCTAGCAGATGAACTGAAGGGGAAGAACATTCTACAGAATAAAATAGTCTCGCTCGACGTCTCATCCTTATTTACAAATATTCCACTGGATAAGACAACGGCGATCTATTGTGACCTTATTTAAAATGAGTTTTATGATTTCCCTATAGACACCAATGACATCAAAGACCTCATATTAACATGTACAAAAAACGTTAAATTTACATTTTAAACGATATACTACCGTCATATCAATGGTGTAGCTAAGGGAAGCTGAATTGCACCACTCCTGGCTATTTCCGACCATATATTGGAAACGGGGCACCCAGTCAATTTGAGCAATTCCTTAATTCTACATAAAGCAAAATCAACAAAATCATTATATATATTTATGAAGCCCTTTATATAAAACAACAAACACCTGACCTAAATATTCAAAAGTTACATCAACATGACATTCTAATCGACTGGCCACGAATAACAAAATTCAACAACAATTTACTAGTATCCAGGCAAGACCGAACACGCCCTCGACCAGACTCAACAACCATTCAATCGGATTGGCAACAAACTGAATAGGAAAGAACAGATGCACATACGATGACAGAAATTTCGAAACAATATGAGCATTCAACACTGTAATCCGCACCTACGCTGTTACCAATTGGAGAATAAATTGCGCAACAAGGTGAAGCCAAAGACTACACACGGAAAAACAACATTCGTACACGCAAAAGCCAACAATGCGAACATATGGTTAATTCTCAAGCCATCAATACAAGAATGACCAGATCTCAAACATCACTTTGCAATACAGCGAGACGAGTCAGATTTGTTGCCACTCATATAATCAAATGAAAACTTAGAATGTATATAAATGAAAGATTGCAAAGTGAGGTTTAGTATACTCGAAGTAAATGTCCATTATCCACTTTTTTATTAATGTGTTTTTTCTTCCTAATTAGAAATATACCGTTTAATATTCGAAGGTAATGGACATAATATAGAATATATATATATATATATATATATATATATATATATATATACGTTACCGAATCTGTAATCAATACCAAAGCTGCATATTAGGAGAAAAACTAAATGCCACCACACCGAATGCAATTTTTCGAAAAATCTAGTACTTCATAGACTTTATAAGCTCAGCTCTCTTCATCAGTTGCTTCATATCCGGGAAAATATTAATATAATTTCAACATATAACATTTCTATATTTAGGATAGCGTAGATTTAGCATTTTATAACGTACGTTTTGAATGTCATTCTTTCATTTTACTGGCCGTTTTCCAAGTTTATTGAACGGTGCTATTTTATTATAATAAGTAGTCAGTAATCAAGTAATTGGTATGTTAATATGTTGACCCTATAATTTCACGATGAAAGATTGGTTTTTATGCCCATTCTGAATGTAATCGGCAGGACAGCTGTGCCATTCTCAGTTGGTTAGACAATTTTTTTCATGTATTGTTCACGAACATCTGAAAAAGCAATTATATAAATTTCTGGCTATATGACAGGCAACTCTGTCAAACGTACCGACATAGTTTAAATTAGCATTGCATTTTATAATAGAGGTTTCTACATCCGACTACAATTAAATAGTACGCAATTAAGGTGAGTGGCGGCGATGAACTTTTTATAACTCTCGCCTTTCCATGTTTAGTGAACTCGAAACTGCCTTTCAGATCCTCAAGCGTTCCAGAGGTCAATTCTAGTCATTAACGTCGAAATAATTTCATCTATAACCTCATGAACGGTAAATTGAGATCTCCGATTACGTGTATGCATACATTCTAAATGAGATTAAATTTTAAGTATTGTAAAGAGCACGTCAAGATCCGATAGAAAGAGATCTCTAACGAAGTAAGGATAAATAAAACAAATCTTCGAAAAATTAGTTTGAGTAAGTGCTATTCTAATCGAATGTAGCAAAAATGGTCTATTTTCATCAATGTAGAATCGAAGATTTTGTAAACAAATGTCAAATACAAAAATGCACGCGTGCAAGAAAATCAAAAACTAACAAACTCACCTTGTTGAACTGGGGAAGTCGCTTTCAACACCAACGTCATCTACAATATTACAAGAGTCACAGGTTGCGTTGCTTATTGGATCCTCTTCTTTATCATCATCCATTTCAATTTACAGTAAGCTCGTCAGATTTTACTAATATACAGGTAGTATTATATCTTTGTAAACAGCAACACTTGATATATAGGCCTCAACCAGTTAGCATTGGATTATCTAAAGCAAATACATTTAGACAAGCCAGCTAGTTTCAGCTCGAGATTGGCTTAGTTTCTTGTGATAAAGAAGCGCAGCACTAAGAAGACTCTTTAAAGCTAGCGATCTGTCAGGCGTACACCTTTGGCATAGAAGAAATAAATGCCTTCCAAAATTAGGCAATTCTATTTCAAAATCATATTATCCGTTCATCTAAAAACATAAAAAAGAAAAGCCATGATTTGAGCATTTCCATAACACACATCATTTTAAAGGAATGAGATTAAAATATTATATCACGATAATCTGATTTAACATGGGAAACCGAGTACATTTTATTACTGCATATGACATTTGTTGATGCACAATATCCCATTCACACCAATGCTCTACAATTATATGTAGGTAATTCTTGTCAAGCGAGAAGAAACAAAATAGTTGGGAGTTTTGGGTAAATAGATCGTCATATTCAATTTGATCAGCATTCATCAAGTTAAATACGTTTTTATCGTCGTTTCTTTTTCGTACAACTTTTAAAGTAAAATATTGTTGCCTTCTTTAACACACCAAATAGTTGCCCGACGTTTTGAACGAATAAGCATGCATTGGGTGAATGCGGCGGTGCGCGATTTCTAAACAATATTTACAGTGATGTGAGGAACAATAGTAAATTCATCGTAATTTCCTCATGGCCTGACATAAAATCAATTGGTTTAAATCACAAATTATGCAAGAATCATTACTGTTGTATACTACTGGATAGCAAAACATGCAGAAAATTAAACATGGAGTGTATACCAGTGTGGGAGAGACAGGGCATCAACTTCCGCCTACTGAATGCATGAAAAAAACAGACAATCCATCAACGAAACCTAATGGACTAAAAATCTTAGGAATCATTCACCGATACTGAATCTTGATACCTTTTGATATAACATGAGAAAAACAGAATGAACCGTTTCTACCTATTTCCCAATCACTCACCTGTGACCATTCGAATGTTATTTTTCTTGAGCTTTCGAAAGAAAATCATTAATTTGATTTTATAAATTTAAGAAACATACTGAAAAAAATATAAAATTTTTTAGTTTAAAAACTCTTTTTACCTTTCCTTATGGAATATAAAACTACTTGTTCGTAATGCATGTGAAAACAGTCCACATACGAATGAGTCAGGCAAATGAGTTTTCGAATTTTAACCTAAAATATAAAACATTAGTAAACGTATTTATACTATCCTCAAAAAACGCAGATTGATGACGAAATGACTAAAATACAGAAGCAAAACATACTCAGGTGTTTCGACATTCCTAGGTCATCATCAGAGCGCGAAAGCAAACTGAATACAAAGGATCCAATCGCAGTGTAAATAAAGTAAGGAAATTCATAAATTCGGCTCCTTTCCATAGTAGACTCGCATATAATTTACCTGACTGCAATTTTGGCAGCATAGTCTCTTTGCAGTCATGATCAAAACATTGCCATAATAATACATTACTATAATAAAGGTTACGATCTTCATATAAACACCTAACATCTTAAGACACATCTGTCAGTATAAACTAAATATTGCATAGTATGGAAAAGGCAATTCATCCAGTAAACCGGTTTCGTCCTTATTGGGTCCTCGTCGCATACCGTCCATAATTTACCGCGACAAATCACGAACCTGAGTACGTCTGCTTCGGAATCTGTTGCTCTAACCACTGAGCCACCTGCAGCTGAACAAAACATGTCTACATCTCTCGCCAAACTTAAACAGTTCATTATTATTATTATTATTATTATTATTATTACTTATTATTATTATTATTATACTATTATTATTATTATTTATATTATTATTCATAGTATCCTTCCCATGTGTAAATAGAAAAAGAAATTGTATCTTGGTGAATAAACAAATTGCAGCGGATTTATGCAAGCAGAAAATACATGTTTAGGCATTGAGCTTGAATAGGTAATGCACGCATATGATTGGTTGTTACTTTATTTCACTCTCTCTCTCCAAGTTTACATTTTTTTCTATTTTGTCTGGCCATTCACCTTATATATAACAAGATGTACTTGAGAAGAATATGAGAAAGAAAATTTCTTTTTCTTTTGGCACATGGACATAGGGTTATGAATTTTATTTAAGGCTCGATTTCCAAAATTTTTATTTCTGTTGTTGTTTTTTTGGTGTTTTTGGTATAGTTGCTGCTGTTTTTAGGTATTTTCATGTTGCAATGCGTGAGTATATGCGACTCATGGTTGTCTGGCTAAGTTGTGCGAATGGTTAAATAAACAGAGCACGTTTTTATAGAAAGTTCGTTTACTTTATTAAAATAACATTAATACCCACTGCACAATCATTGATTGTCTCAGATGGAACACGTATTTGGTTTGGCACGATGCGTGAAGGCTTAGTTTGAAGTTCAGTCGTCAAGCTGTGTTAATCTGGAAGCTTGCATTCAAATTATGTCTTTAAATCTTACATTCACAAATTTATCGCAGCCGAGATTCATTGTTTATTGACAAACTAATGCATGGTTTATGAAGTTTAAAAACATATTAGTATTTAACTAACAAGAGATGGGCCTAATATTGAAAAAAAGGCCAAATTCTGTTTGCTGAATATTTTTTCTAGTTTTAAAAAATAACAAAATGCGTTCATGACTATCAAGAAAATGTAACTGATCGTTTAATAGGCGTTGAACAATAACAAAAAAGTGAGTTCATATAAGACCAAAAGAGTACGCGTAATTCGACATGGGACTATGCCACAACAATTGTGGAACAGCTGAATGGCGTAATTTGTTAGTTGTGTGCGCATTAGTGCACCTGTAGAGACAATATGATATAAAATCTTGTCATTAGACCTCAAAACCAACTCATTATACATAATATGCATTGAACCCTATTGGTTGGTTAGTTGGAAATTCAGTTAAAATAAATACCATATTGGCTCCACCTAAAGGAATGAATAATAAAAAAACATTTAACAGTATATAAATGTAAATTGCGTGTAGTGTGCGGCAGGGTGGCTCAGTGGTTAGAGCACCAGATTCCGAAGCAGACTTGCCTAGGTTCGAGCCCTGGCCGCGAAAACTTCTGTCTAATACGTGATGAGTTATCAATAGAGGCGAAACCAGTCTACTGGATGAATTTCCTTTTCTACACTGTACAATGCTTGGTTTATACTGACAAATGTATGTACAGAATAGGTCGGGTGTTTACATCAAGATCGAAACTTTGATTAAATTAATTTTTATCACCATCGCACAAGCAATGTCCGTTTAATCTCTCATACCACTTGCAATTTCTCCTGTATCACCTCATACTAATGCCACACCTTACAATGAATTTTGCAAACAAAAGCAGTGATACGTAATAATCAAGTTATCTCTTCTTTAAATCTGCAGCAAGTTCGCCACCGAACACAAGTCGTTTCTATATCACACAAAATTTCACATAAAATAACTTTTCAGCAAGCAAACCCAATTCATATCACATTTTTTTCTTACTTAAACTGGTTTTACATGTCACCGTCTGTCATCCTTGACATCTGAACAATCAGAATAAAAAAGTGGCTAAACTTGGCCAGGCAAACGCACTTTATTTTTAAAAGAAACATGCTGCACGACAGGGAATAGATTATTTACCTGATTTTTGGGTTGCGTTCCGATTTGTTTACATCAACTGTCTTCCTGATTTCCCAGATATTTCGATATCCTGGTTAGGATATCTTTTTCAATTGACAGCACATCATCAACTAAGTTGACAATCAATATGTCAAGTGGAAATATTTGTTTAAACTGCCCCATTTATACTTGTTGTTAGATCTCTTAAGCATAACTTGTTTATATTTAATATTAGATTAGTGTATTTCAAATTGAATTGTTTGTATGTCTGCATGTTTATACTCTTCGAAATAAGATTACAGTGATTTAATAACAATTACTGACGACTCACTAGACAAGTGTACGTCATGCCTGTGTGTAAGTTATGCTTAAGAGATCTAACACCAAGTATAAATGGGACAGTTTAAACTAAAATTTCAACTTGACATATTGACTGTCAACTTAGTAGGTGATGTGCTCTCCATTGAAAAAGATATCCGTACCCGGATATCGAAATATCTGGGGAAATCAGGAAGACTGTGGATGCAAACAAATCGAGACGCAGCCCGAAAATCAGGTAAAAAAAGCGCACTTTATTGTTGGAAAAAATATGCCCATAAACTTCATGGATGAAATTTTTTGCTGAATCGTTTGTGCTGCCCAGAAACCGATTATAAAATGATTCTAAGTGTCTGCGATCTTCGTTTGAAGATATATGTCTGACTTGTGTATGACGAAACGGCACGTAAAAATGCCTTAGGCAAACGAGCTTTAAAGCAATGGCAGTTGACAACAGATGACTTTAACAGGCAGAGTCCTATAAGGATACGTCGCTAAATTAATTCCCACGTTCATATCTCTCCTCACATGGCCCGAACCGTTTATACAGCTTCCAAAACAGCGAGCACCAAATTATCTCCAAATCTTCATAATAACATGGTATAAAATAAAAAGAGTAAATGATGAGCCTGTACAGAATGAGAATCCTAAAAACATAATTTTAGCACAAATACATCACAAAAATTTACCTAAAGCTGATTTTCTCTAATCTACAATCAATATACGTAAATAAATATGTTGTTAATATCGGTACTTGTTCATATAACTAGCTCAGACGCAAAAATATTAGCCACAAGAACACATCATCAATGAAATCAAAAATAACATAGTCAACAAATTTTAAACACAATTGATCAATCCTGTTCTAAGTTTTCAACCTATAATTTTAGGTTGAGTTTTTTTCAATTGACACGTACTTGCTAAGAAAACATCATCAGAATCCTATATATATATATATATATATATATATATATATATATATATATATATATATATATATATATATATATATATATGTATCTATTATATTAACATGAGATCTCGCCTGGTTTGTGTAACAGAAGACAGTAAAAAAGATTTACCTGAACCTAACTTTCCGAGGAGACTCTCCAACCTCCATAATGACTAGAGCAATGAACAAAATCATGAGAACAAACTTTCCACGTTTCACGATAAACACCGCATTCAACACAAAGTGAGAAATGCTTTCGAACGCTAAAAATCAACTGCTTTCTTTATGCAATGCTCTTATTGTTTACTATTGTAAATATATGTGCGGTAGTGCATAGCTTGGAAGATCCAAGAAGCAGCTAATCTATGGAATCTACCAACACCTGCCCAAAAAGTTGATCAAGATAGTAGTAAAAACATATCCGATAAATCTGCAACTTATGATATATAATCCAAACAGGGCAATAAGAGAACACGACAAAATTCTCAATTATTCACAAGGCGACTTTAGAAATTTATGAAGCACTGTATAACAAAAAGCATACTGGTGAATCGTTTGCTTATTCAAGTCGTGCTTTTCGGCCTTAAAGGCTTCTTTTATGCATAATAATTTTCAGACTCCGCTTCAGGTAGAATGAAGAGTATTTTTAAATTAGCCATGTGCTCTTTTCTGAATATATGCTCCAAAATTGCAGATATTACTGCTCAAATCAATTTTTATAGAAAACGCTGATAGACTTTGTTGATAAATTACTTGCCATATATCTCATTTATGTAAGCTAGCGAATTTATATATATATATATATATATATATATATATATATATGTATGTATGTATATATACATATATATATAAAACCAAAGACAAATTTGGAGAAAGTAGGCAGTAAAGTTGTAGGATCCAATTTTAGGATTTGCTGCGGTGCTATATATTTTTACGTTAGTAATATTTACCTCCGTAATTCGATTTAACAGTTGTGTAACACTTGAGACATCTGCCGCTTTTAAATTGAAGTAGTAACGTAATTTTTTCTTAGCGTAATGGTTAGCATTACCTTCATCAATCAGAGAATCTTGAGCCTCAACGCAAAAAATCAATAGCCAAAATTCTTGGTATATTATAATGTTAAACGTTTGCGCTAACTCCGATACATCGGGCGTGAGTAATGTAACTTAGCGACAGAATTTACGAACTTTGGTTATAGACGTGAATTCAAAACAAGTCTAGCACCATTAGGGGAATCATCAATTCCAGAGAAAATTTTGCAAACGGCAACAGACAAATTAAAAAATTTATCCGTTCCACATAAAGCAAAGTCTTACAAACTGTTACGTGTATAGGAAGCCTTTCATACCAAACACCGTTCGCCTATCTGCACATAGAAATGTTCCACCAACGTTGTATTGCATTCGACTGGCCAATTATAACCACGTGAGCAATATTCGTCTAGCATAGAGTCATAACCGATTACTCGTTGGACCAGCATCACCGAAAATCAAACAGCAGTGGCATCAATTGCAATTACTAAAATCAAGGTTGCGATCTTGATATAGACACCTGACCCATTAAGAACACACATTTGTCAGTATAAACTAAGAATTGTACAGTGTAGTAAGGGAAACTCATCAGCAGTGACATCAAAATTGAAGTAGCTGCAACAAACTAAATCATTGTAACGAGTATCAACGCACGTTAACGCACAATCAGAAAAGCTATAGAAAGATAGATATAATGCAAGCACTACCTAGACATATACAGAGAATCACCCCGATAACCCCCCACTAACGCACACCAACAGACAAAATTCCAAACAAAGTTAACCACGAAACACGCGTGCGACTGCTGCGAAGAAATATCAATGAATCTGGTGGATGTTGATCAAATCGATGAGCCCAATGTCGGAAATGTGAAAAGTAAACTACCAAATAATTAAACTTAGGTTAGGTTTACGCACCAGTGCAGTTAATAAGCTAAGATTAAAACGAAGTAGGCAAAAATATGTTCTAGCACGTACTTTGGATAAATTATAAATTTATACATTTTGCGCATCCGAAATTTTAATGTAGGTAACTTTTTTTAGAGTTAGACAATAATATTTTTAAATTTATGAAATCACAATGTACCTCAACTTAGGTTCAAAGAATATGTTGGTGCAACTTATATTTATATATATATATAGGTTTAAGTTTCAATTTACTTATAAATATAATTTTATTATTTCATTTTCTAGATCAGTATTTAATTTTTTTTTTAATTTCCCTATACTGTGAAGTAGATTCTCGAGTTCTAAATATGATCATTTGTCGTCGATCCTAGACAGTATTCTACCGACTTTCGAAATGTAAAAGATATGATTATATTATCAATTCTTTATTTAAAAAATTACTTATAAATTTTGAACTATGACTATTTTTATTCTTTTTTGTTTTACTTAAATTTATCACTAAAAATAAGCTTTACCTACTTTACTAGAGTCCGGTTCTATGCCGAAATTTCTAATAATTTGAAAATAGTTTAGTGCAATTTATTGCTATAATACCAGCAGATTGATAGTGAGGCGCATAGATAAAATGTAGCCAACTATAAAACAATTATTATAATCAAGGTTGCGATCTTGATATAAGCACCTGACCCATTAATTACTTACATATGTCAGTATAAACTAATAATTGTATAGTGTAGAAAAGGCAATTCATCCAGTAGACCGGTTTCGTTCTTATAGGGAACTCATCACGTACTGGCCAGAATTTGCTGCGGACAGGGCTCTAACCTCGGCAAATTCTGGCCAGTACGTGATAAGTTCCCAATATGGTCGAAACCGGTCTAATGGATAAATCGCCTTTTCTACACTATACAATTCTTAGTATATACTGACATATGTAAGTGATTTATGGGTCAGGTTGTTATATCAAGATCGCAAACTTGATAATAATAAGTGTTATTACCGCCCGCGCAACCAATATTCGTTCAACTATATAAAAATTAGATACTGTTTGCTGCGAAGAACTAGCATATATGCAATCGTGTTTTAGATGTTGCGCACCTTATAAACAATTAGTTCAAATAGGAGCAGAAGAATAAACGAAAGACAGCATGAACCGAAACGATACTCATGACATCATTCAATTATATATATAACAGTTAGATACTGTTTGTTGTGGAGAACTAGCATATATTCAAATGTGTTTTAGGTGTTGCACACCTAGTTTATCCAGAAGGTCATATTTGAACTAATTTGTTACTAGGTGCGCAACACCTATTATACAATTGCAAAATGAAACCAACTGTTGCTTATTATTTAAATGTACAGCTGGTGAAATTGATGGCTTGCCGTTCCTCACTGACAGAAAATTATTATGAATAATAATAAACATTTATTTAAATTTGATTTAAATTATGTCCAATTTAAATATTCCAAATGATTGCAACTTGGTCTATAACATGGTATTCGGAAGATTATATTATCGAAACCACATAATAATGTCAAATTTGAAAAAGGTTTTCATTCATTTCTGCATTTAACATGAATAATATTTGCTGCCGCTAATCCATAACATTCCTAAATGTAATCACATTTTTTTAAATTTACAGCTTTCGATGTAAATTATTTATTGTACTAAAGAATTTAATCTGGTCTAAATTATCTCAGGCATGGTTGGCATGTTCATGGAGTTAAACACTTGGTCTTCCATCGGATTATCTAGCAAATGCTAAAGATCTGTAACATTTTATTCATACATTATACGACTAAAGAAAATATGCTAACGAAGATTTTACAATCCTAGACTTAGGCATGAAGATTTAAATCTCAAGGCCCTCTCCAGACTTGAATACAAGTCAATTAAAGGTAAGTCTGAAATACCATTTTCTGTATTTCTCAACGTAGAACACATATACTGTCAAACGAGTCAAAGCAAAAGATATATAAAAGCAATTCTAATGAATTTAACTCCACTAATAACCGCTTATAAACGATAAAACACGTAATTCGCAATTGACCCGTAAGAGTAGAGAACGCCGCAGATAAAATTTAACTAAGAATTGAATTTGGACTTTAGAAGTATCCACTTAATTTTTTTTACAAATGTGGTATGTAAAAAAATTATTTCTTTATAATTTTTGAAACATTCGATGTTTAAATAGATTTCGATTTTTTGTTTTGTAACCATGTGTAAAGATTTTGAAATTTCTAACTTGACTTCGTCGAGTTTCGTTTGATAGCGAGTGTTGCTCCCTTGTGTACAAAATTTCGCTGATTATCCGTTTGCAAAAATGAAGCTCTGCTCTAATTTAACTTGTACGCTGCATCTATTATTCTTCTTATTTGGGACATTAACGGATAAATTCATCCACCAAAGAAGGCGAGTAACTTTAACTTAGTATTGATTCAAAGTGAAAACCGGCAAGTAGAAGTAAATTGTGAGGTGACAGATATCATGTGGATCTCAGTCTTAAATATGACGACGTTCAGGATTTGACTGACAATCTTGGAGAAATTAATTCATGGAACTAAACTGACAATTATTGAATGTGAACCTATAAGAAGCATTCAAAATCAACAGTCCTAGTGAATATTCGTATTTTCAGATGAGAAAGCGCTGGGAATGAAAGAGAGGTCTAACAGTCTCTACAAAAGAGGGCGACAAGAACGGCCTAAGATCTAATGTAACATACGTCAGCATAGAACGCCATAAGCCAGAAAAGATCATGGAGTAGTTAGAAGATTCAAAAGTTATATTTAGAGCATACAGGATTTGCGATCCACTTGATAAGTTTGTGTCAGCTCGGATGGCTTTGCCAGGAAAATTCAGGATTGACATGGTTGGATAAGAAATAGGATCGTGAAAGATGCTATGCCCAGTGATTTTGAGATAGTTATGAGCAAACTACAGAGAAGATATCAGCATCGAATAACAGTCAAACTAACTGGCATGTCAAGTGAGGAAAAGATGGGCTGTCAACTCCCATTAGAGTTTTGCGAAAGGTTATGCGACTAAATTAATGAGTTTAATAAATTTTATAAAATTATAAATGCACTATTTTCGAATGAACGCCAAACTAGAATAAGGGCCACATTAGAAATATTTCAGATAAAGAATACAGAGTGGCCGAAGAAATTCAAAGCCTTCAACAGATTTTACAGACAACAAGGATCGGAGGCAAATGATGTAGCAATAGAATACTTTATAATTCAGCAGATTACAAAAGTTGTGAAACTATTTCACGTCATATTAAACGATATCCATATCTTCCATCGCTCATTTATCCGCTTCGAATAAGGGATAGAAGGCAAATAAAAAGAAAAATTAAGATAATGGACATCAAGTTAAGAGATAGACATTTCAGCGAAATCTTCAGTGCAAATTTAAATTGTGTATGTCTCACTGAAAATATGGCCAGATCTGTAAATGTTCAGAGGCCAGTTGTTTCTTTCCTCTGATAGGAAACAATGGTGGAAAGGTAGTACAAAACCGGTGGATAGTAACAGATCTTTAAAAAATACGCAGGGACATCGCCAGTAGAAACCGAAGCGGGGATAGTGTCACTAAGGCTCCAAAGTGTTTTAAGAAAGGACATATTGACGTATTCGCGGAATTCCCGAACAAAAACTTCAATAATGCATGAGAACGCAAACAGCATACAAGGTAATGAGATTCACCTTAAGTGGAAACCCAGAGAATGTTGCCGGATACACAAAAACAAAGTTGTCACTCGTAACGAGTTGTTTGAATTATCGGCTGTTGAATTTGGTCACGAAGATATACTCATATCCTCTGCCAACTCAGAATGCATCTCTCAGAAATATATTTGGATATGAGGTCTACACGAAATCGTAACTTCAGAAAGCATGCTAACAAATATCGACAGAAGAATATTCAACATCACTGGCCAAAATTCAGTTTCCTAAAGATACTGCATGAGTTCAAGGGAATGCCTTTAGGACCGAAGAATGCCAACCAGAATCTCCACCGTTTGGCTAAATAAGACATCTAGGATTGTCAATTTGTAAATATGCATATTCAAGATATCACTGTTTGCAGCAAGTCTCATGAAGAACGCCGAAGTCATTTGGAGATCATTTCGACCAAGCTGAAACAGTATGGGTTTGTGATCAAGCAGAAGAGGTGCAACACTGCTTGCAAAGTTAAATTTCGCGAGCATTATATTTCTAAAGAAGACATTGTATTTTGAATATAAGGCACAAGCAATCAAAGATTTTATGGAACCCCGAACAGCTCAGCAACGACATATTTCCTTGAGGCTTACTAGATTTTATCGCCGGTTATTTCCGCGTGCACTAGTGCAGCTTGAATGAATTTTATGCCTGATAAAATCAATGTATAGATGTTCACATGCCAATATTATTGAATCACTGACTAGAAACCATTATCAAGTAAAATTTATCGGTTATATTTAAAGCATACCTGGTTTAATTGTCTGTCTATTTAGCTTTCACTATACGGACATATTTTATATGTTTTTGATTAGAATAATTTAGAAATTAAATCATATTTTTATTTTGAATTACTTCGTTTATGCAGATGATACAAAATTTTGACCTCCAACGTTATAAGAGGTATACATTAGTTGTACATTTATTTGACGGATTCCTTGATTTTTAGGCCATTTTAAATGACCTTCGGATAAAAGTGAGTTGCGTAGAAACTTTCTTTTAATGTTCTTATATTTGAACCTTTGACCTACATGCCAAATTTGCACTTCTTATTTGAATTGACCATTTATTGATTTATTTGTGAAAGATTGTATATTGACGTTATTTAAATCCCCTTTTTTGATATTTTGAGTTTACATATCCTATAATTAAAGAATTTACCTGTTGCCTTCTATTCTTCATTGAGTCTGCGGCAGTCTTTTTATCCGTAATTGGTTAATTGTATCGTCGGTAAACGGGAATGGGTCTGCAGTATACAAGATAGAGAAATTGAGGTGGTTTAACAAGCGTTGACCATTAAACCAGGTTTAGCCGGAAATTTGGGATCGCTGACTCTGCAACACGTTCTAGAGATGAGTATTTCCAAGAAACTGCGGCATGTAAATTTATGCCAAAAAGACAGTCAGGGACAAGCTGGGTAAATTAACAACATTAGCTGCGGTGGATTGGCCTAAACCATTCCAGCTAGTCATTAATGCTTCCGGTCTAGTAAAAGGAGCTGTTGTAGAGAAAACGTATAAGGCCGATTTGGTTTAACGGGTGGTAGCAATAGAACTGTGAATGACGTTATTACACTTTAACTAATAAGCTATGTTCGGTGCATGCTGCATTGGGGCACAATAAGTACTACATAGTTGGTCCTCACATAAAACTTTTGACAAGTTCAAACCCACTAGTAAGTGTACTGGGTAAAACTAACAGAGTATGATTTCACCGTTTTCCATATTTAGCGAGATAAAACGTAGTCACAGATACGGACGTAGGGCTGATACATAAAAGGCCGCAAAAAGGCACTGAAGATTCAATCAGGAATGTAACACATCGGTTAATATAAGCTCAACTAGTGGGCCTCGAAACATCAGAGTTGGTTAAGAAATCTGCCTTTGTACGCAAGAATTTTAGTGACAAATGGTTACTTTCTCAAACATAAAAAAACTGACCGTGACTTTATTTACCGCTAAAATTATGAGTAATTCTACTGCTAAATTGGTTGGGACACTCATCAATTAGAGCCGCAGTTAGGCTCATTTCCGAAGGATTTGTATAGCAAAACGTGTCCAAGTATATACGTCAGTCAGTCAAAGCATGTGCAAACCGCTGAATATGTGAGATTTAAGTCAGATTATATGCCAAAGCTATTAAGCTTGCTATCTATCAAAAGGTTAATAGTACATTTGTACCAGAATTGTCTGCATGATTAAGTCACGTTGGATGACTATAATACATAACAGTTAGAGTGGTCAACGTAGCTTAAAGGATTTTATAACGTGTATCCACATCAGAAACCAAAGGTTTGTGCCGAAACAGCAGATTCGTAACATGAGCAGGTACTCCGATAATTTCAAAACGGCTCTTGTTAAAAGAGAACGAATATAGTAACCCACGAAGAGATTTGCGTATTGCGAAGCACAATGCCGAAATTTTAGGCAGAGGTAAGTCACATTTTCCTGATCAACGGGCAAATTCCAAGCACCGGGGCAGTTAATCACCTGATGGAGTTCAAGGAAGACATCGGTGGTTTATTTTGCATTGGAAGGGCGCCAGAATATGAAAGATGTTATGAAGATGTGCACATTTCGCCACAGGAGCTCTGATGAATAGTTCTCAGTCCAGGAAAGATGTTTTCAGAAAAACTTAGTAGGAACCCACTCAATAGAAGCCACAGGTGGTAGTGGCCAGTAGCCCAAGGAGTGCTATCAGAGAATCTGGTAAACTTTCAAAGTCAATCTGGTATTTGAGATGAAAATTGGGGAATCCACAACCAGCCATTGCTAGATTTCGTTTTGAAGATCTCGATGAGGTTGCAGGCTATAACAGTAAAAAGTCTACTGCTGATGCATGAATCTATAGGTTTTGGGCTCTTAATAGACAAGGGCAAACATATAAAAGGGAGATATTTAACTACTCAAAATAGATTTTCCAATAATTCATTATCGTAGCTTTGTAGAACTTAAATAGTTAATATATGTTAGATATATATATATATATATATATATATATATAGTATATATATATATATATTAAAAGAGATGGTATTGTATATATATATTTTCAAGTAACTTAATATTAGTGAAATGTAAATATATAAATGAAGATTCCAGAGACGTCATATGTTGTTTCTTATATGTTACTTAAAACATGATTGTATATGAAAAAAAGTAATGTAATATACAGTGTAGGGATGAATACTTATATATAAGATGTATATAAACCTGCTAATGTTTCTTATAGGTTTAATTAAATATACATATATATATCAGTAGAAAGATACATTATAATTTATATATGTATATAGATGTAAGAACCATGTATTCTTAAATATTATCTAGATATTTGTGAAGAGAGAATGGAAGAATATCGTATATTCTTATGGCAGATGTATATATCCTTGATATTTGTTTCTTTTATATTTATTTAGTACATGGGGCGTTATTAGGTGTGAATGTTATATGTGCAGAATATAGATATTTGGAAGTTCTAAAAATTCTAATAAAGCTGGCTATATATATATATATATATATATATATATATATATATATATATATATATTAATATTAATAATGTATTTGACTGATGGTAAATTATCCGTTGATAATAAATGTTATTATATGATATCTATTTTATATATATGTATACATATATATATATATATATCATTTATCTCTAAAGGTTATTTTTTTGTCTATATATATATATATTATTATATATATATATATATATATATATATATATATATATATTATATATATATATATATATATATATATATATACATATATATATATATATATATAATGAGTATAGATTATATAAAAGATGTGGGGACCTATAGAAAGTTTATATGATTTATCTATATATGCATAAGATATAGCGTGTAGACGTATATATAAATGGATATTTATATATAAGTCATGGGTATAAATAAATATAAATAAGTAAATAATAAAATTTAAATTAAAGAATAAAAATATTGCTAATATATTATATATCAAAAATTATTCGTAGGAGCCCATCCTGTTGCTTACATGTAGATATCTATATATACATAGATATTTATATCGTTTGAACAAAGATATTTAAAAGAAAGAAGTAAATTTATACATGATATGAGTATAAATGTGTATTCGTTAGTGTAGGCTTCTTAATGAATAGACAAGTGAGAACCCATCAATTGAGGCTAAAAATCGGTGCACCTGAAAATGAAAATTATTCAAGATTTTACCGACCTACGAGTGCTAGCAATTCTCCCACACAAGAAAACGGCGGCGAAATTAAAAGCAAGAAGGACAGCACTGAGCAGTTTAAATCCGCATTTAAGAATTCTAATATTAACTATTGACCGCAAACGGAGTTCCAATTGTGGTAAATACTTTCAAAGATTTGTCTGTGATATTGATGTAGAAATCGTCATTTACGTTGAATTATCTGGTCACCGATATAAAAGACAGCATCATTGGGATGGATTTTTTATCCATTTCAACCTGGCATTAAATGAAAAGACCCAGACTGTTGGACAAGGCACGAGGGCAATGACGTATATTGAAGCTGGGACCTCAGTGGTTAAGTCCAATCCTCTACACAGGAACATTTAATGCTGTTTCTACCGTTAAATGCCACGCGCAATGGGCTGAAAACAGGAATAGAAAACCAAATCTAGTTGGTAGCCCCATTACTCTGCTCGTCCAAGGCTCAGCCATTAGCGCGGCATACGCAACAGACCTCTATCGAAAAATTTCAACGATAAAGAAAGGAAGGAATTCGTAGACGTTCAATTTCCAACTTTGAATCTCCCATGGTGATAATTCCTAAACTGGACCGGGACAATGGAAGGTTTTTGATAATTATCAACTTTTGAACTCTGTAACGAAAGTTGATTCGTATTCTCTACCGTACCAGAGTTTATTGCTCAAGGAACTAACGTAATATGCGGTTTACGCTACGTTAGATCTGCAGAAAGTATCCATGAAGTCAGAGTCTATGGTTTGGAGAAAAACAAAGTCGGCATAAAATTTCCAAGAAAGGAATTAAACCCTTGAAGTATAAGGTCCATGCAATCAAAGATGTGCCGGAGCCACGAACTGTACGCCAAATGCGTATATTTTCGGAGATTAATGATTATTACTGTCGTTTTATACCCGGTTTAGCTGGAATTTTAGAATTTTTAGCTCGCAATTTGGTGCGTGAAAAGAGAACAATTAATAAGTTTTGGCCTATCAAGGAGGAATTCAAAGCCCAAAAGACCTGTAGAGTGAAATTACCACATTAGCACTTGTAGATTGGACAGATCCGTTTAAGCTATTCACGGATGCCTTCTATGTAGCCATAGAAGCACTGATACATGAGAGGTAAAATTGTGTTGTTAAACCGATAAGATTTTATATTAGGAAGCACAAGGGTCGTGAAAAGCTATATGACACGCTTTGGAAGGTGTTACTTGCGGTTTATGCTGTAGTGTTGCATTTAGAGCACTACTTGTACGGACATCAGTTCACACTATTGACTGTTCACAAGCCGCAGATAAGTATCCAAGGTAAGACAGACAGACAGACTTTATGATTCTCAGCGGGTGAATTCACAAGTGACTTGACTAGCCGATTTGGACTTTTCATCTTTCACATTTCGAGAAAAGAGACTTTGGTGGCGGACACTCTCTGCAGACCACATGAGGCAGACATATTTGATCCGATCAGAACTACTCGCTTTATTGCATTTTCGAACAATTTTGCCCAACAATTGGTGGGGTGCAGAATATTATTTTTTTAATTGTTGTGTTGGTTAAGATTTCAGCGTACGCACGCAAGAGGGTTGTAGATCCTTGGTTACTGTATGAATTCACCAGGAGGCAAATTAGATCGTATACGCCGTTGTAATTAAGATACAAAGTAATTCAGCAGTTGCATGGATTGGGTCACCCTCTCATTAAGGCAACTATCAGGCTGGTCACTGCTAGATATGTATTGCTAAATATATCGAAAGACTCAAAGGCTTTGGTAAAGATATGTGCCTTGTGTCAAACTTGAAAAGTTTGGCGACATACAAGACCGAAGTAAAAACAATCAGCATACCAGCAGGTCGTTTTATGGATGAACACATCGGTGTTGTGGAAACGCCGGAAATTTGTGGTCAGAAATATCATTCCATGATGGATGACCGTTTCAGTCATCAGCTTAAAGTTGCGATCTTAAATGATATGGACAATTAAGAATTTCTAGTTATGTTCCTGCACAATTGGGCGTCAAGATATGGTGCACAGATAAGGGCCAATAGTGACTGTTTTAGTCAGTTTATGTATGAACTCTTTCTCAGATCAAAGAATGTCATGGGGATTGAAGTGAGGAACACAAGTGCAAACAATCTCATAGCTATTGGTATGGTTGAGAGGCTGTACTGGGAACTAGAAGCTGCAATACGATTCACTGGAAGATCTAGTTAGGTCCATGATTTGTCTATAGTTTTGCTTGCCATGCGAAACGGGTACAGCGCACAGCTATAAATATCAATAGCAGAGCTGGTGTAAGGAGAACCATTAAGGCAACCTCGAGATCTTCATATAGACGCACCAAATTATCGCAATTGGCCCTCTAGCTTAGCAGATTGTTTTGTGGGAGCTCTCAGATAAGAAATGAGTCGCATAGCTGCAACCAAGACACGAAATTCAACATTAAAATGCTATGTAATTTCAGATTTAAAGCTGGCATCACATTCATACATAACCAACAAGAATAGACGAAATAGTCTGACTCCACTATAAAGGGGACATTCAATGTCAATCTTATTAATGAGAAAAATGCATTCATAGAAGCCATTGACACAGAAGATTGTGCTGCACTGGACGGCTGCGTTCCACAATTTACCGGAATGAAGGAGGAGATAACTGAATAATTCAAATAAAAATACCAAGAGTTTGAGGCTAGATCTGACTCGAATATGTGGGAAAAGGAGCGAGTGGTAAACAAATGTGAAAAGGAAACGAAGCCTTACTCCAAGATAACGGAAAAAGAGATCAACACGACAGGAAAATGAAACCTAGAAAAGTACCAGCATGACATGGTGAAAAACGTTCAAGAAGAGTCGTCAAGAGACTGAAAAAGGATGACTACGTTTATGTATGAGCATACATCTTAAACATGACGGTGTATCTGGAGGTCAATGAATCCCCATATAAAATCTTTTTTGAATTCTTGGACATTTTAAATTAACGCTGGTTTCTTAAACGTAGTTTTGTATTTAAAAAATCATTGTAATATTTCCGTGTAATTTTCTTTGTCTGAATTGTCGATCATTATGGTTTGTCTTTCTTGACTATAACAATCGCTTTTTAATAGGTGGGCAATGGAGTGGTTACGCTCTTGATTTGTTCTGGTTTAGAAATCTGTTTTTTCCAGTATTTTGATTTTAACTGCAAAATTTTGAAAATAAAATTTCCAATTGCCCGTACTTAATTTTTCGCCTTCTTTCTATTTATATTGACAATGCGAGACTGACATTACAGGGGCTCTTCTATGGTTTTGGAAAAAAACCTTCACACATCCATCCCGAAAATAAATTTTTACAATCCAATTTTAAAGACAGATTATGGGAAATCGAATATTATGATCTGCACCATAGTTTAATGTAACAAATATACGAATATCAAGTCATGTTTTTTATCGTTATTAACTATTTTATTAAAGTGTATTAATTACAGAAAGACCAATTAATCAAATAAACGTTAACCTATATTTGCAGAATTTACAATGTTAAATTACAGGACACGTCGCATACAGATTAATATTAACAGTTGCACGCAAATAATAATGAATAGTTTTATGGAAGCTACATCCACAAAAACTTTCAAAGAAATCTCATGAATACAAGCTATGTCATCATTCATCAAAACATTTACAATTAATGCTTAAAACAGCATTCAAATTTTTCATTTTAATTATTTATAACATAATGAAATAACTAGTATAATTTTATAGGGTAATTTTAAAAATCTATATAACCAACCATTCGTGTTAAAGCGAAGAATAACAAGATATTTAGAAGAGGCGCCTTTGCCATTACCATTTACATGGACCACAAATTAAAATATTAAAACTATAAGATAAGTCTGTTAATACGAATTAAAATGTCTGAACATGCTGTAAACGTCCCAGCTTCAAGTAAATGCCGTACGACATTGCAAAGTCGGTTATAGTGCTATAAATACGAAGTTAGTACTGTTGAGGCCCTTAACAGGACCGGTCCTGCGTTCTCTGACATATTCCGACAAGGTCGGTATGTTTATTGGTGTCCAGAAGTACTCCCAGACCCTTGAGACCAGCTCGGGTTGACATGGGGTGTGTTTCCTTCTGTTGTGGCGTTGAAATCTCGCTGAGTAACTTCTTTGAAGTTCTGCAGTAATTGGCTCGTCTCTCTAGTTGTACAGAAACAAGATTGGCGTGGTTGATATTGTCAATGTTGGTGTAGTAAAGCCAAAAATCAGCGTATGTGAAAGGTGGCAGAAAGCACGTCAGAGATATACACAGCCGAAGGCAAACGCGACAACTGAATTGCGTGATAAATTCACCGTGCTTAAATGGCCATGTAATAGCCATATAGGGCTACTTGCACACTATTGGTTAAAGGCATGTTTCGCTTTTTTCTCATTGGTGCAGCTTAAATCGAATTGAAATTAATTTATGCAATATGTCGTTATATCACTTCCCTCTCTGGAAAAATAAGGAAAAATTATTTTCCTCTCGGCGAGGCTAGATATGAAATGCAGGGCAGATTTCGAACCAAGTTAAGCAAAAAAATAATGTGTCATAAATGTTGGGCTTAAGTATGCTTGTTGGTTGCTTCAACAATGATATGATGCCAAGTAACCACTAGGAATGGCTACACAAATTGTTAGCTCTATAGGCCGGGCATACAGCTTGAGGCAAAATAGAGCAGTGTAAGATTTGGGAGCCGCAGCGTAAGGATTTCGAGGTAAATCGCCATTAAAGTTGCCAGAATTAAGTTAAAACCTAGACAGGCTGGGTCGTCGTCAATTTGTTTGTATACTACCAATGGAACTAGTGTGTGCTCGACGTTTTGTCCATGATATTTGTAGAGTGGTCTCTGGGCAATTAATGAAGTTGGCATATGCATTGAAATTGGCCTGTACCATGATATGAAGCTGATAACTACTTAGTGTTGCTACACGAAAGCGTTAGTTTCAAGTAGCTTGTCATACCAAAATAGGCAATGTGAAGTCAGGTATGAGCCATATATCATAATGTAAAAATATATACATAAAAATCAAAAGTAACTGCATTAAAAATATATTTACACTCACATTGCCTCAGAGATGGCATAATACCAAAGCACTGTTCAAAATGGCTACATAACTGTTAGATAAGAACAGCTGGTTATGCCATGCGAGATAAATGCGAAAAATAAAGTAAAGTTTAAAATTTTGATACGTAGAATTGCGAAAAGTTAATGTTTATAAAAATATCAATTACGCGTTATGCAAAGCAAGCTATTGAGATTGTGGGCAGGTGGAGCCTGAGACGTGTGTAGAAGGTTGAACGCTCTCAGGATCAGGCGGTTTGATAAACGGTTTCAACCTGTCTATGCTTACTGATGTCAGTTTCAAGGAGTTGATAGTGAATGGCGACGGCGTAGGTGGTTGTAGCGAGACGTCAGGCCTGGAAAGGGTATCTGTAATGAAGTTCTGTTCGCCCTTGACGTGAAAGATGTCAAATTGCCATGCACTTAGACGTGAAAGCTGTCTTTCTACTCTGGCAGGGTACTTGGCGATAGATGAAGTTGCTTTTCGAAGTGCGCTAACTAATGGTGCATGATCTTTAAAAATAACAAATCTCCTACTGCCAAAGATGCTGATATAATGGCGCACTGTGTCGCGGATGGCGAGGAGCTCTCGACCGGAAGTGTGGTATCTCGTTTCTACTGGTTAGAGAGTACGTGAGGAGAAACTGGTAGGTTTCCGAACTCCGTCGATCTCTTGTTCCAAAGTGGCTCCAATAGCGAATTCAGAAGCATCTGTCGTGAATAGAAATAGTCGTTGAAAATCTGGATGTGATAGCATTGTGGTATTTGCTAACAAGTTGGTGGCGAGTCGAAGTAATTCCTCGTCTTCGGATGACCAATTAATGGTGGAATACTTGCTAAGTACTTTTCGATTCTGAGATGCCTGCACAAAGGGTAAAGTTGTATTGAAAGGCCCGGAAGGAACTTGCGATAGTAGTTTAGTGCTTCCAGAATTTTCTGCAACTCGCTAACAGTCTTAAGTGACTTGATATTCCTGATTGAATTCGCGATTGACAGCAAAGATTGAATACCTTGTGGCGTGATACGATGCCCTAAGATGTCCACGGATGTAGTTGCAATCTGCGTCTTGTCACAGTTGATCTTGAGTCCATGGTTGGATAAGCGTTAGAGGACATTTCTTAGACTCTTGGCATTAGGTTCTAAGTCTTGACTGAATACCATTATGTCATTGAGATATCACATATAATAAGCAGAGTCGTCGCGAATTATGTTGTCCATGAATCTTTGAAATGTCTGAGTAGCACACTTAAGTCCAAAAGGCATGTAAAGATATTCAAAAAGGCCAAATGGAGTGATGACTGCAGTTTTCTCGATATCCTCTGGTGCTAACGGTATGTGATGGTACGCTTGTCTGAGGTCAATCACTGAGAAGAAATTGCTGCCGTTGAGTTTTTCAAGTAAAGTGTTGATATTTGGAATAGGATATGCATCAGATTTTGTCACTGAATTTAGCTTACGGTAGTCTCCACAGGCTCTGTACGATCTGTTTGATTTAGAGACTAAGTGCAGTGGTGACGCCCATGAACTTTTCGATGGTCTGATGATTCCCTCTTCCAAAAGCCTTGAGAATTCTTCTTGGGCAGCTTTCAGCTTAGCAGTAGCCAGTGGTCGCTTCTTGAGTGCAATAGGTTGTCCTTCTGTGACGATATGATGCATCGTGTTGGAGACTCGTAGCTCTGACTTGTTAAGATCGAAAAGCGATTTGTATTTTTGAAGAGCTGCTGATATCTCTGCTGAATGATGCACTGGGATTGGCTGAATGACCTGTAACTCCAAACGCTCGGAGGCAAGTGTCCAAAAACTTTGCTCAAGTCCGGTGGAGGGGTCGATGAACTTTTGATTGGCAAGATCAACAATGAGCTGAAATTTTAGAAGGAAATCAAGGCCTATTATATTATGTGAGACCTTGGCAATGATGAAGTTGTGGGAAAATTCACGTCGTAGACCTATGTTGAGTGTGCGGTACCGGCAGCCATAAGTTGGTATGGGCTCGCCTGTAGCTGTTGCGAGAAGAACGCCAAGCGACATCTCGGCCATTGAATCACCCTTGAGAACTGAGACTGCCGCACCTGTGTCTACGATGAAAAATTCGGCGTGGACGAAAAGAGTCGACAGGGATCTCGGATTGTAGTTGGCTTCTTCCCTGTGGCGCCGTTGATGCCGTTGATGTGCAGAAAGTACGGTCTTCTACTTCCTGCGCCAGACGTTTCCCAATACTGATGCACCCTTGTGCCTGCGGTCTGTTGTCCTTTCCGTCAGCTGTGGAAATTGGCACTCATTCGGAAATTCTTCGGAACAACATAGACAGACTTGGC
>JAQBSW010003451.1:0-82992 GCA_029291075.1 Eudiplozoon nipponicum | reverse complement strand
TAATACGAAAATACAAAGCGATAAAGTTTTACCCATATTTTATGCTTTGGCGAAGTGCAGAAATATGATAATCTCTATATATTATTTTTAATTTTCAACTCTACTGAACATATAACATTTCTTTGACATGAAATAATAAAACTTATTTTTTAGAGCATGCGTTGATACAGTCTTACTATCTGGTTAAAATTGTCGATAAAGACATACTAGATGAAGATTTTATGTTGGCAAGCTTAGATGTGACAGCCATGTACACAAATATACCGGTGCCGGAAGCACTGGACTGGTTTCGAAGTCTTATTATAAATCATCGTTTAATATTATAAAGAAGAAAAATAATGATTAGATACATTATGGGACTGTGCATGTATTTTACATTTAGGAAAAAATATATTTATGTATTACTTGTAAAAAAAACTTGAACATATATCATCCTTGAAGCTAAAATTGTATCTACGATTCTTGGATTATATATCTGTAATCTAGAATCATAGGGATACATATCTGGTAAATTTCCTAAACTTAACTAATTAGACAAACTCCAATTAACGATTGAACGTACGTCGTCGGATGAATTACTACTTTTGAATGTCAGAATAAATTAGAAATGGTCAAAGATTAGAAAGCGATATGACTAGGATTAATACTTACCTTGTTATTGGTTGAAAATCACTGATAATAGATAGCCTTAGATTAGCAGATATGAAACAGGTAGTTTTATTTAAGGAGACCGATAATTGTGCTATACTAATGGTTACTATCGAAAGTTAATAAAATCAACGGTGATGGGTGACGTAAGTAAATTTAACCCTGAGCCAAAGTACGAAAATTCAGACTCTAAACTAAGTGGAAGAGAAAAAAATATTAGCATTAAAATACAATAAAAGAACCGTTTTAAGACATTATCTTATCCTAGCAGTATAACCTTCCTACCAAAAGGAAGGAAATGAACCATTAATTGCATCAGAAATGTATAAAATCCTTATAAAGCATCAGCTATTTCATTCATGATGAGATCAATGGAGAATTGAATCAAAATGTATTTTATAAAATGCTACTATAATAAAGATTTTGCTTAATCTTCAAGCTAATGCACAACTTTTTAAATTTTCTTGTTCATAGGGGCCTTTTAGCCGGATATAGTGTGGATACATGTACACACTATATTAATCACGAAGCCTGTGAAATTTTTAGCTTAACTTGCACTAACGATAATATTTTTTTGACGGTCAAAATAATATTGGTGATATTATAGATATACTATGGATATTGTGGTAAATTTTTTACCTGAATTGGATAGTTTTGATACTTGACGGTAATTTACAGGATGTTCTTTTTCTTTAAATGCATATGTTACTCATTAGTAACCAGCAAAGTTTACATAAATTATTTAGTTTACCCCAGAACTCAACTTCTAATAGTATACTTTATCGGGGATATATATATATATATATATATATATATATATATATATATATATATATATATATATATTTATTGTATCTTACTTTACTTTACTTTACTGCGGCTGGCTCCTTTTAGAGAATAAGCCGGCTCCATTGATATCCCGGATTAAACCTCTCCATGCCGGGCGGTTGGCAGCCATTTCGGGACATAAAGAGGGCCAATGACGCTCCCAGTGACGCGGACCATAAACATTGCGTAAACCTAGGAGTTCCAGGTCCGATTTGATTGTTGCAAGCCATGTTTTCAGTTGTCCACCTCGGCGGCGGCGCCAGTTTGCACATTGAACCGGGGTCATCACCTGCCGTACCATTTCGTCTTCGGGTTTGCGTAGTACGTGCCCGAACCATTGAAGTCGACGATGTTGGATCCAGACGGATAGTTGCATGATGTCACCGCATTGGTGACGAACAGATGCGTTCGACACTCGGTCCATCCATTTTGTCTTTGTGATGTACCTAAGGCACCAATGGTCGAATACTTCGAGCTTTTTGGAGTCCTCAGAACGTAATGGCCAAGTCTCACAGCCATACAGTAGCACAGGCCGAACAGTAGCCTGGTAGACTCGGATTTTTGTTTTGAGGCTGATTTCACTTCTTCTCCAAAGTGAGTTCTTCAATTGTAAGAAAGCAAGTCTGGCACGGTCGATGCGTGTTCGGACTTCATTCTTTGCTTGACCAGTTGGAAGTATTTTGAGCCAAGGTACGTAAAATCGTCGACTGTTTCGATTGGGCTGTCGTACACCGTTAGCTGCTCATCAGATGAAGATACACCGATGGCGAAGGCTTTCGTTTTGTCGGCATTGATTTCCAGACCAACGGCTGATGAAAACTGGGCCCCTTGATCCAAAACGGCTTGCATGCTCCCAAAGCTGTCAGCAAGGAGAACAACATCGTCTGCGTAATCAACATCCGTCAGCCATAGGTTATTTGATACTTGAACGCCTCGGAACTCAGTTAGCGCGTTGCTCAGAATCCAGTCAACCGCATAATTGAACAATATGGGTGACAAGGGACATCCTTGTCGAACCCCTGTGTGCAGACTGAATTCATCCGATTCTTCTCCGTACACACGTACTCTGGCTTTGGTGGCTACATAGTAGGCCTTGATCAGATTTACGAGTTTTATGGGCATACCGTCGAGCAGCATGATGTTCCATAGGGAGTCGCGATCAACAAAGTCAAAAGCAGCTCGAAAATCAATAAAACAAGCGACGGTTGGTTGTTGAAATTCGTTGCGATGTTCCAAAACTCGCCGTAATGTAAGGATCTGATCAACACAGCCTTTGCCTGGGCGGAATCCACCCTGATTGGGACGGGTACGGACATGCCGCTCTTTGCAGAAGCGGTTCAATAGAATCGACGCCAACAGCTTGGATGCGGTGTTGAGAAGACTGATACCACGTTAGTTTTCACACCTTGATCTATCACCCTTTTTGGGAAACGGTAACAGGATTGACATTCCGAAGTCTGACGGGCATGCTTCTTGTTCCCAGAATGTCTATGTGGATATTGACCAGTTTATTTGGCGAATACTTAACAACAAAAATTAAAATCGTTCAATTGTATCCGTTCTTGCTTTTCATTTCATTAAATGAATTAGAACTAGTCTAATTTTCAAAATTGGATTCACTTATTGTGGTTGACATCGTGGTGATTTGTGAGTGCGTATCGGTTTGTGCCTCGGCGTGTAGTTGTCATTATTACTATATAAAATTGTATTCTTCGTACCCTATTATTCTTATATCGATGGGTTTTCCCTTTGGCTATTGCGTGTAATAATTTCTTTTCCTCGTAAATTGCCTTTCGTGTCCCATTGCTCATGAGTTGTATTTAGATCACATGGTAACAACGCCAAATGCGCAGATTGCAGTTTTGATCAGTAATTTTTTTGCAATATCTGGCACCTTAAATGATGATAGCGATGCCGTTTGAGCTGCTATGTTTATTTCCGAATGTTGTCACTCCAGTTGAATATTTGTAAATGCTCGTCAAATGGATTATCAGGTTCGCTCGTAAGGCAGAATATTTTGGTTGATTGTGTGATTTGTGGCCATTCGAGTAGAATACCATGTTTGTGTAACTTGCGGTCAAACTGCCTTGCAATCATTGAGGCTGGTAGGTCGCCTTCAACTGGCTTATTGAGGAAAGCTTTTGTCCGTATCCGCTGTAATACGAATCTGACGTTGTCTGATTTTGAGATCTATAATTCTCACTTGGTAGTCGTTCATTAGGAGAATTTTCCGCAGATGGTTTAGCACTTTCTCGATTTCGTTTTCAGGACAGACCGTTCTGATTCGGTTTTTTAGGTTGTTATTTCGATTACTTTTGTCATATTATGTCAAACTACTGTTGTAATGTATGTTTTAGCTGATGATATTAGATTTTCTATGTATTTCCAGTGTCGAATCACCTGTTTCTTCTAGAGCGAGTTGGATGTCCTTGAAGTAAATGTTAAATTTCTCTATCCTAAGATTGAATTGTATTTCTTGATCGGCTTCGTTCGATTTTTAAAGATTCAGTTTTCGTCGGTTGATTTTGAGATGAAGATTATCTACATACCTATTACAACGTATGTACTGGACAATTATGCTTATCAGGATCTTTTTGTTCTCTGCCAGGAGCGGTGCAATGCAACTTCCCATCGTTTCATTATTTAACTATCCGAAGTGTAAATTACACGGTTTTTAACACACTAATGCGGGGCTCCTGAGGTTATTAGTGCCAAAAGTTGTAATCATGTTACAAAAGATAATCGTTGTTTTTTTCAGTGAATTGTTTGTAAATAAAGATGGAACGTCAGTTGAGATAATTGTGTTTTCCTGTATGTTTTCCCTGTGATTTCATCTGCTATCTCGAAATATTTGTGGATAGTGTTTTTGGTTATGGCATTTCGAATTGATAGAAGTAATCTTCAAAGAAATTGCTGGTTTATGCTGACACAATTGGCCATATACGAAGCTTTCGTGGCTTTATGCGTCTTAGGTTGTCAGTAGTCTTGTGGGGTTTGTTCCGCCTGGTTTCACTTTTTCAATTTATACGAGTTCTGATATGCTCTCAGAATCAGCCAATGAAAATAAAATCTGTTTCTTCATATTTAAAGTTGTTCTTGCCTTAATATTTGTTTAGTTCTCATTCTGTTTATTTCTAGGTCGAAATTTTGATCGATCATGTAGGATGTCGTAAATGAACCCTGGATGAGCATATGCTTTGAGTATAAAATCTCCAGATTACTCACTACATTTAAGGTTTCGATTTTCATATAAGCACCTGATCCATTAATTACTTAAGTATGTCAGTATAAACTAAGAATTCTATGGTGTAGAAAAGGCAATTCGTCCACGAGACTGGTTTCGTCCTTATTGGGAATTCATCACATACTTTCCAGATTTTGCCACGGACAGGGCTCGTCTACTTCGGAATGAAATGCTCTAACCACTGAGCCACCCTGTCACACACTACATACACTTTTCCGTTATATACTAACTAATTTAACTTGTTTGATCTTGTTTCTTTTAGTTTTAGCTCATATGACATACATTAGGCACAAAGTTCAAACTGACCGTCGCAAATCTGTCGTTACTGAACAGACACCACACTATATGGAGAAGTAATATTGATATGAACGTTTATATAATTAAACGAACATTGGTTGCTCAGGCGGTGATAAAAATTACTACAGTCAAGGTTACGATCTTGATATAACCACCTGACCGATTAATTACTTACATATGTCTGTATAAACTAACACATCTATAATGTAGATGGGACAATTCATTCAGAAAACTGGTTTCGTCCTTATTGGGAACTCATCACGTACTGGCCAGAATTCCGCGTAAATGCTCTAACCTAGACACGTCTGCTCCGGAATCTGGTTCCCCAACCACTGATCCACCCTGCCGCACACTACACACAATTTTCGGTTATATACTAACTAATGTAACTTGGTTAGTCTTTTTTCTTTTAGGTGGAGCTCATATGGCATCCATTTAGACACAAAGTTCCAACTGATTATTTGTTAGTATGTATTAGGTATTTCGAACCTAGTAACAAATTAGTTCAGTTATGGCCAGATGGATAAACCAAAGACAGCATGAACTGAAAGTATAATCTTATGCCCATTCATTTCGTCCTTACTGAACTTATTTGTTACTAGTTTCGCAACACCTAATACATACGTGCATATATATTAGCTCTCCGCAGCAAACAGTTTTTAACTGATTACTTGTTAGTTGTGAAACGTCGAATGGTTTGGTCTGTTTGTAGGTCTGTTGGTTCCTCTGTGAATTAACAGATTTTGAATTACGATTAGATTGTATCTCATTTCCAGTGGTTAGTATAAACGATGCTGAAGCTTTCAGAAGAAAGGGACGAATCCGCACCCAGCCAACACGAAGACGAACTCGATACATACTTCAAAATATGGATCAACCGGGTGTTTGCGAAACGGATAGTGCAAAGCGACAACCCGCGAACGCAAATCGCCGAGAATCAAGAATTGAATGCCTTGAGCGGCTGAAACAAATAACCGTAGTTCAAGTCTTCACTGTGGCAATTTTTGCAACTATTAATAAGTGCCCGATCAGGATGAAACCGGTCTGGTTAATGATGTATATTTAATATCTTATTCAATATATATTTTAATTGCAGATTTAAGCAAATTTGCTTAAACCTGCTATTGTTAGTATTATGCTGTGCATAGTGGACTGATGATGGAGCCGGAAACTAGGCTCCGAAACGTCACCAGTCAAACATGATTGGATCGCACCTCATTTACAGTGGTTAGTATGAACGATGTTGAAGCCTTCGGAAGAAGAGGACGAATACGCACCTAGCCTGATCGACGAAAAAACAGATGCATACTTGGAAATAGGGATCAATCGGATCTTTGCGAAACTGATATTGCAAAGCGACAGCCCGCATACGCAAATCGCGGCATTGCAACATATGACGCTAGCACGCCAAAAAAACTTCAAAGGGTACTTGTTATGTTAATTATTGGTTGTTTTTTTTGTTTTTATTGTTAAAATGACTTTTATTACCGTCGGTTAGTTGTAGTTAGTAATTCCGTACGCATAGGATCCGATTTTTGACAAGTTTTACTTTTTGCGTTCATTTAATTGTTACGAGTCGAATATTTTTTTGTCTCCTTTACAAATGTGTAAACCTGAAGTAGTAGAGCTAACTTCATATAAGCCCTTCGACAATGCGACTCCATAGCCAACTAATTACATACAATATATATATATGTATTCCGTTCACACTGACTTTGGTTTATCCTTCTGGTCATATTTAAATTAGTTTTCCGAAGCAAACTGTATTTAATTTATCTATATTTGTTGTTTTTTCTTTCTGTGTCTATTTTTCTTTTGGCCGTGTTGGGCTAGATGGTACTGGTGTTGCTGCACTACATGGATTGACTCCATCTACATCATCTTGTAGTCATAATACGTTGTGGCCTCTTGCTGGCACAACTGGCGCAACGCCTTCCTTACTAGCTTCAAATACAACTGGTGGAACCACTAACTCTACGGGTACTACCATATCAAATAATGGTAGTAATATCAATTACGGCCAACCTCCTCCTGATTGTGTTTGTGGCCTACGTAGGCTAGTCGTCTGCCGGGCCTGTCGCCAATTGCCAAGACCATCTGCTGCTGCGCGGCGAGGAGGTACTTTAGGATTTCGACCACCCGAAGTAATGCTTCGTTGTGTTGCTGAGCAGACAACTCGTATTGATTTGTGGGCTGCTGGCATTATTTTGCTTTCTTTCATCACTGGTAGGTAAGTTATATGAAGTGATACATTAATAACCACAAAGAGCCTCTATTACCGATGCTGATATTCTCGGATTTTGTGTTGTGTAGAGGCCTAGGTGACCTCGTTTGTGTTTTTTCTTTGTTGGTCTCCATTTAAGCTAGTTCCTCTCTAATTAATATTATTTCTTGCATGAGGTTGCGTGGAATTGAAGCAGCTGTTGTTAAATGCTGTTGTATTACTGCTTGTGATTATGATGAAAATAAGGGATTGGCGCCTAATCTTCGAAATAGGCGTACTCAGTAGAAAACAAACAGGCTAACTTTTGTTTTTCTGTGAAACAAATGACGTACTATTATCATAATTTCTTCGTAAAGCAAGTTTTAAAATTAAAATTTATTATCTGCTTCTGATCAATATCGTTTATTGAAACGATTTTAATGCGAGCTTGGAGCATTCGGTTGAGTGGTCGGGAAGATTACTTCAACTGGAGAAGGGTAACGATTCCATGATAGCCCTTCATCATTTCTTATAACTGTTCTCTAAACTAAATGAATTTATTTTTATTCTTGAAAGTAATACATTTTGTACAATTGTGTTTCGATGAATATATTAGATGTGTCGTTTTCTTCGTAAATAAACAAGAAGAACTTTATATATGCTCTAAATCCAAAAAATTGAATTTGGTTTGCTTGCTTTTATGTGTACCCACGCATGTGTGATTCTTTTTATGATGCATTATTTTGTACATTGCTGCGTGGCCGTTGCAACATATCAATGTAGTAATACAATTAAACTATCATTTATTGCGCACATGGTGATCACAATTCGAGCTTGAAAACAATGGGATTAGTGTTTATTTCAAGTTCGAAAACTTGAGTTTATCAAATGTGTCTAGTTTTTTTTACTTTGAAGTTGTTATATGAAAAGAGGATGCTATCCTAAATCTTTTATGTTCTATATTAAGAACCAGCTATTTTGGTGAACAATAGCACTAGCATAGCACCGCTTCTTATACCTAACTTCAATAAAAATGTGATACTTCAAATAACGCAATTTTGCTATAATTAAAGGCTTAAATTGAAATTTCGCTAGTAAGATATAGTATGCTGTCAAGAGATGACTGACCTAACTCTTCTACGGTTCCAGCTTACCATCGGAGTTGCTTCGATGTCCTGGCAAGTAAGATGTTAATTTAGCTTTCTAAAGCAAGGTTCGATGGTGATTTTACATCAAATAACAGTCGTTTAGAACTGGTCGACTCGTAGACTTTGTTCTTAATTACTGCCTCCGGATGCGTAGCTGTCTGTGACCTAGACCAAGTCGAGTGAACATATTACTTAAAAAAGCTGTCCATACGCTGGCAGGTATAGTGTGCCATGTCCAAAATCTACGCAGCGTTTAACATAACCAACTTGAACTTGGACTTTTGCTATGTAAATATAAGTGGTGATTCAAAAACAGTTTGCACAGTTATGCGGCAGGATAGCTCAGTGGTTAGAGCACCAGATTCCGAAGCAGACGTGCCCAGGTTCGTATCCTGTCCGCGGCAAATTCTGGCCAGTACTTTATGAGTTCCCAATAAGGACGAAACCGGTCTACTGGATGATTTGCCTTTTCTACACTATACAATTCTTAGTTTATACTGACATATGTAAGTAATTAATGGGTCAGGTGTTTATATCAAGACCGCAACCTTGATTATAATAACTGTTATCACCACCCGCGCAACCAATGTTCGTTTAGTTTGCACAGTTTTCCAAAATCAGCTGTTGTAAAGGTAATACATTTGGAAATCTCTGCAGAAGGAAGTCTGTTATATCTCACTGGAGACTCTGGATAAGCGAATTCCTTGATAGCTGGCAGTAGTCTCAAGATTAAAATTAAACACAGTTTGTGATTAATTTAGCTTCAGACAGTAACGGATAGTCTCCTGTGGGTCTGTAAAGGTAGTATTATTTTTATGCCACAAGAAAAATATCATCTAGCATATTCGGGGTCAACAAGCCAGACTACACCACCGATCTCCACTCAATGACCTCTGCAACGACTACATCAAAAATGTAATTAAACAGGCTGGAAGCAATATCACATCCTTGTCGAACGTCGGAGCCAATCGCTAAAGGTTCAAAACGGCGCTTACCAATGCGAAAACAAGTCGATTAGTCTTTTTATTAGACTTCGACTATTAGTAGAATTATATATATATTTAAATTTTCGTTCGTTAATTTTTTTAAACTAAACATCGTTTATTGACGTTTCCTTGCTTTATAAAGGTATCCATTCATAAAAGCGGATGATGATTTAGATGTAATGCATGCGTTGTGTCATCTGTTGGGTGGTCAGCGAATGCGTCGTGGTGCGAGATCACTCGGGCGCCATCTTCTAGTTGAGCCCCGCCCCGTTAAGGTATTACAAATGGCACAAGCAGCTGGCAAATTTACTGAAGGCCAATTGGCGCCTGTTAGTGAGGACAACGCTGTTGGATACCTACGATTTAGGTAAGAATTCTTATTTATTTTCAAAACAATTACACGACACTAATGTGCACGAGATTATACTTTCCGTTCATGCTGCCTTTGGTTTATCCTTTGGTCATATTTGAACTAATTTGTTACTAGGTGTACAACACCTAATACACAATTGCATGTTCATTAGTTCTTCGCCACAAACAGTATCTAACTGTTATATATTTAATTGAATTATGTCATGGTTATCGCGAAATGTGATATCGATGAAGGCCAGAGTGTATGGATTTACTGGAGTAACAGTTAAACGAACATTGGTTGCGCGGGTGGAGATAACAGTTATTATAATCAAGGTTGCGGTCTTGATATAAACACCTGACCCATTAACTACTTACATATGTCAGAATAAACTAAGAATTGTATAGTGTAGAAAAGGCAATTCATCCAGTAGACCGGTTTCGTCCTAATTGGGAACTCATCAAGTACTGGCCAGAATTTGCCGCGGACAGGATACGAACCTGGGCACGTCTGCTTCGGAATCTTGTGCTCTAACCACTGGGCTATCCTGCCGCACACTACACTACACACAATTTTCAGTTATATACTAACTAATGTAACTTGGTTAGTCAATTTTTTTCTTTAGGTGGAGCTCATATGGCATCCATTTAGACCCAAAGTTCCAACTAACCATGCCCAGTCTGTCATTACTGAACAGACACCACATTACATGGGGAAATGGTATTGAAATGAACATTTATATATAATTAAACAAACATTGGTTGCGCGGGTGGTGATAACAATTATTATAATCAAGGTTGCGGTCTTGATATAAACACCTGACCCATTAATTACTTACATATGTCAGTATAAACTAAGAATTGTATAGTGTAGTAAAGGCAATTCATCCAGTAGACCAGTTTCGTCCTTATTGGGAACTCATCATGTACTGGCCAGTAACAGTTGTTTGTAGATTTACACATATTCTCCGGACAGCTAAATAAAAATAAACCTCAAATTGATGTATGCAAATTCGAACGGTCGCCCGTTCAACAAAAATTGAATATTTTCTAAAATGTGTGTTATCCATCATAGTTTGAAATACAATCTCGTTTCATAAACATCAAAACGCTGCAGGCCCCACTTATCTGCTTCGGGCCTTATTTAAGAATGGTGGCGACAGGTTGTAGTGCTTTAACTAATTTTTTTCATACTTCATGTAATGAGGCGACGGTGTCTTTCGTTTCGAGCGAGTTGATCATCACGTCTATCTTTAAAAAAAGCAATGGTATCTCGTTTGATAACCATCGTGGTATAAGCTTGACTCTAGTCGTATCTAGATTATTCTCTTCGTCTATCTTACGACATCTTAGTACTTCGGTAAATCAACTATTAGAGAAAACATGCCGGATTTCGGTATGTATGAAGTTGTGCAGATAAATTTTTTACTTTAAGGCCAGTTCTATAACAGCGACAAGTATAACGGCGTTTCACGATAGCCGTCTTTCTAGACTTCAATGGTGTATTTTACTTAATTAGGTGCAATGTTTTATTTGTTATTTTATTGAAAATTGGTATGCCCACTAAATTTTTAAATATTATAAGTGCCCTTTATACTAGTACTTCTGTTCTCGCTATGTGCTACTATGAATTGTCTTACATCTTTATTACAGGCAATGGTGTTTATCAAGGCTGTCCACTTTCTTTATTTTTTTAAACTCTGCTCTATATTCCATTGTAAATTATATTTTGCCATTGGTTCAGGATGCAAGCGTCAGAGTTCTCATCGTTAGATTATTTGATCTTGACTGGGCAGATAATATTGCATTAATTTCGGTGGCCGAGATTCTAGCCAGGCTAGATTGAATAGATTAACAGTCGTTCTGTTTTTCGCTATGAATTTCTTGCCTTCTTAATGTACGTTCCACAGGATCAGCAATCATTTTCTGGATGTAGTTGACAGGTTTACATATTTTGGTAGCTGTCTAAATAATTCAGGTGGTATGAGTGTTGAGATTTGGGGTGAGAATCTCGAAAGCTATAGTCGCTTTCTCGAACCATTGCCATTTAAGGAGAAGCACGAATATCTCGCTCTAAATTAAAGTTACTGCGTGCATTGCATCTTTATGATCACTTTTGTTATACGCTAGTGAAAATTGGTCCTTTAGAATAGAGGACTTAGGACGCTTATAGGCATTCGACCACTGTCATTTGATAAAAAGCCCAATGCTGACAACCGTAGACATTGTATTTAACCAGTCATCGAACAACATGACTGGTTAAATACAATGGGATTGGTGTTTACCTCAAGCACGCAAACTTGATTTAAAGAATTGTTACCACCACCCGCGCAATCAATTATTGTTTTTAACCGTAGACATATTTTGGGGCGGCCAACAAGTGCTCTTCGTTAGACACCCAAATAAGGCTCAACCGAATGCGCTGTTTCGGTAATGTTTTTGGCATGTCTTCAAATGAATTTCCCAATAGAGCATTATTCTCTCAATCAGCGCAAAATTGGCGTAAGAAACTAAGTGGCCAGATTCTGAAATGACAGAACCAGCTAAAGACATTCAATTACAAAAAATAAGTGTTAAATAACCGAATCATCATTTAAAATTTTTTGCAAGTCTAGTGATAAGTTTTATTTCGGATTTTGACGACGACATCCGATCTAATACATACTATCTACTTATTACTAATGTAATATTTCTGTCACGGTTTTGCAGGTGCATTCAAATAAGAAAGCGTGAAAAACGTCTTGCTGGCCCACCACCGAGTTTTCCATCCACACAAAAGCCCCAAGATCCACCAAATCCTTCTCCACTTGACACTCAATCACAACAGGTAGGAAAAACGCCAATGAAAGTTGAAACAGATAAAGACATGACCAATCAGAATAATATGTCTGCTGAAATTGCTCGGAGTCAAGAAAAAAATTTAAACGTGGGCAATTATGCAACAGAACAGCGTGTTATTGACAGTCCTTCTGCGAAGCAGTGTGGTTTTCGTGAAGAAGAAAGAGCTAAAAGAATCGAGAAGCAAACTGTAAATAAGGAAAATCGTTCTCCTGGAACGAAAGAACGAAAAACTGAGACAAAACCACAAAACAAACAAGCTTGTGATGATAAGTCAAAAGAGATAAACCGGTCTTTGGAAAAGTCAGACTCTGCCAACACAAGTGAGCTCTATTTTTTAAATCCTAAATGTGTAACATTATGTTTCTTGGTGTATAATATGCTGACGCTTCATTGTCGCATTAACCTGACTCTTTTGCAATTGAAAAATACCTGTAATTAAAGAATGACTAAACTTAAATATTTTTTAATGAATATTCCTATCCATTGTAGTTTTCATCGCCTGTTGAACCACCACAAAGTGCTCCCTCAACCAATAGCCGTCTCGTGCTTATATTCTATCTTCTATATTGCAGGCACATTTCCTTTTACCCAATCCATCCAGATCGACTACCCCACGCCCATTGATAAAGAAGAACTGTCATGGCTTTTTTATTACGATTTAGAGATTTACGATGTATAAAATATTGTCAACATATGTAGCCACATCAAATACTTCGTAAGAAATTAATCCAATAAACGATGTATAAAAACAATTAAAATTTAAACGTGTATGCGAAAAGTTCACACAAGAAAATTTGTCTCAACGTGACTCTTCATCTCTTCGCTAATCTATTACCTATTAAATGAGGAATGGGTGAAATGAAAATTAACCTACTGTATACACGTAGTAAGAAGTTCAAATAATAAATCTAATTAACATTCATACCGCCTAAATCTTGAGTAGTAAAATCTCAGCAGCTCGAAAAAAATGTAACTTGATTGTTGGCATGTATATTCTTTCAATGAGCACATAAAGTATACACATGCTGCAATGCTAAATAGGCAAATAATTAAACAATGAAATTTAAATTAATCAACCAGACTGTAACTGAGTCAGCTGAGCATTTGAACTACTATACACCGGTTTCGTAAAGCAGTCATTATGTTTAGATTCATTACTACACACATCTTGATGCTTCAAGACATTGTTACTTCATCAAAATAATCGTCCACACATTATTTCTAACAAAACAAACAGAGTATATATATATATATATATATACCAATAGTCGATTACATATATGCGTGAAGTTGCAGTATACTTAGTTTCTTCACCATAAAAATGCATTTTCAAACGAATTTCCTGAAGCTCATATCGGTCAGTGTATATCTACTTTAACCTTCAGTTTATATAGATTGTCACTTCATAATACAAATTCAATATATATATATATATATATATATATATATATATATATATATATATATGTTGAGCAGCCCAAACAATAAATAGAAATAAAACCGTGTCAGATTTGTTTCCCCCGCATAATTAAATGGAAACCCATAATGTATATAAAGGAAAGATTGTAAAGCGAAGTTTAGTATCCTCGAGATAAGTGGCTATTATCCCCGAGTGGTGAGGGGACCCCACTTGTACCAAATTCCCAAGAAACTCCATGAAATCAATGGAGCCGGCTTATCCTCCAAAAGGAATCAGCCGCAGTAAAGTAAAGTAATTTGTTATTAATGTGTTTTTTCTTCCTAATTAGAAATATACTGTGTAATATTCGAAGGCAATGGACATAATAAATATATATATATATTGCCCGGTGAAAGTGGATTTTCTATATATGGCCAGTGTCAAATCCCCGTTTTCTTCTCGAGTGAGTTTGATGTCTGGATCGGCTCCATTTGCTTGTTTGAGGATTTCGGAAGGATCTGCTGCTTCTGAGATGAACAACAAGATATCATCTACATACCTTTTGTAGAGTGCGCGCTGGTCAATTATACCTTTTAGGCTCGTTTTTTCAATTTGATACATTTATACATCTGCCAGGAGAGATGCAATGCAACTTCCCATAGCTACACCATTGATCTGGCGGTAGTATATCCCTTCAAATGTAAATTGCACGTTTTTAGTACATGCTAATATGAGGTCTTTGATGTCATTGGTGTCTATAGCAAAATCAAAAGACTCATTTTTGGTAAGGCTACAAGATCTCTGTTGTCTTATCCAGTGGTATGTTCATAAATGAGGATGAGACGTCAAGTGAGACCATTTTATTCTGTAGAATGTTCTTCCTCTACAGTTCATTTGCTAGCTCGAGGGAGTCCTTGATATTGTTTGCGTTTTTGATGCTTCGTATTGGTTGAAGTATTTTGCAGAGAATCTTGGCTGGTTTATGTTGTGGAGCGTTAATCATTGACTTAATAGGCCGCACCGAGGGAGCTCCTGAGGCTGTCACGACTTTGAGTTTATATATATATATATATATATATATATATATATATATATATATATATATATATATATATATATATGTCCTTCATTTGGTAACAGGCTTATGCGGATTGCAGTGTTGAACGCTCATATTGTTTTCAAGTTTCTGTCACCGTATGTACATCTGCTTTTTCCTCTTCAGTTCGTTGCCAATCCGATTGAATATTTGTTGATTCTAGTAGATGGCCTGTATGGTCTTGCTTGGATACTAGTAAATTGTTGTTAAATAAATAATAATTTTTTTGATTCTGCTTTATGTAGAATTGAGAAATTGGTCGAATGGACTGGATGTCCCATATCCACTATATGATCGTAAATAGCTGATTTTCCTGAGGGTGCCAAGCCTTTGTTAATCAATTTATGTAGTAAATGTTGCTATATTCTGTTTATCAATTGCTTCTTCGTACGTTCGATATATGTGCTACCGCACATACATAAGAATTTGTAGACTGAATGATTTGGAGAGTATTGGCAATTGATCTTTGGCGTCCAACCTCATGATTCTCTGTGTAATAAACGTGATATTATCTTTAACACCGGGATAATTCTCCTAAGTTATTCTATTAAGCCGCCGTGCAAATTTCCAAACAATATGAGCGTTCAACACTGAAATCCGCACGTCCGCTGTTACCAAGTGAATAACACAAATTTTCGCAAAAGGGTGAAACAAAAGACTACATTCGGAAAAATAGCACTCGTACACGTAACAGCGAAAAATTCGAGCAGATGGTTAATACTCAAGCCATCAATACAATAATGACCAGATCTCAGACATCACTTTGCAATATAGTGAGAAGGACCTTTACATGTAAACAGGCACATACCCAGACACAAACGCATACACACTTACCAATCAGCCAAAACAGGAAATAGAAATCCGAGTCATATTTGTTGACACGCACATATTCAAATGAAAACCCAGAATGTATTTAAATGAAAGATTGTAGGGTCTGCTGCTTCTGAGATGAACAACAAGATATCATTTACATACCTTTTGTAGAGTGCGCACTGGTCAATTATACCTTTTAGGCTCGTTTTTTTCAGGTGATACATGTATACATCTGCCAGGAGGTGTGCGATGCAACTTCCCATAGCTATACCATTGATCTGGCGCTAGTATATCCCTTCGAATGTAAATTGCACGTTTTTAGTACATGCTAATATGAGGGCTTTGATTTCATTGGTGTCTATAGGGAAGTCAGAAAACTCATTTTTGATGAGGTCACACAAGATCTCAGTTGTCTTATCCAGTGGTATGTTTGTAAATAAGGATGAGACGTCAAGTGAGACCATTTTATTCTGTTGGATGTTCTTCCCCTTCAATTCATTTGCTAGTTCGAAGGAGTCCTTGATAGTGTTTGCGTTTATGATGCTCCGTATTGGTTCAAGTAGTTTGCAGAGAAACTTGGCTGGTTTATGTTGTGGAGCATTGATCATTGACATAATGGTCTGCATCGAGGGAGCTCCTGAGGCTGTCACGGCTTTATGAGTTTTTGGTTTGCCGTACAATCTTGCGGTGTTTGTTCCGACGGGTTTTGCTTTTTGGATGTCTTCTGTGAGCTTTGATCTAATCTCATCTTTTACAAAATTGCATTTATTCTTGATTCGGTGTTCGTTGAATCATCTTTCTGTTTGATGTCATGCTTAAATTTAGATTGATCATTTATTATATCGTTCATGGCCTTCCTGTAAGCGTCGGCTTCAAGTATAGCAATTCCTGATCTTTCGTCGGGTGTGGCAATTCGTATGGATTTATCTGATTGGAGTTTTCTGAGTTCGTCTATGTGCTGTTTTGTGATGATTTGGCTGCCTTTGAATTCTTTCTTGTATTGTTCTAGTGCGCTTACTATCTCAGCTTTCAGTCCTTGTCCATTGAATGCATGTGGGGCGGTGTCTTTCGTTAAGTCATTGTAGAAATTTTCCGTTCCAGCCTGAATGTCAATAATGTCACGTTCACTTAGGTTTCTCTTGACTACGCAGAATTTTGCTCCTAAGGAGAGTAATTCTTTCTGGTGTTTTGACAAGATCACTTTTGAATAATTGTGAATAAAAGCGTCTGGGTTCGTAGGAAATTTTGATTGTGTAGGAAATTTTCCAGGTCCCTCGTGAGGTCCTTGGTTTCTTTGTCCGCTGTTATTTTCATCAGCGTTTCTATCTTCTTTGTGAAAGCGGTGTATTCGCCGTCGTTCAGTCTTGCAATTTGACAACCCAGTGATTGAATGATGCTCTCAGCATCTTGCAGTTTTGATTGGTTGTCCTCGATACCATTGAGCAATAAGCGACTTATAAGTTTATTCGTCGGTTTTTGATTATTTCTTCTGCACTGCTTGAGGCATTGTTTAGGCACAAAATCTGATTTTAAAAAGTTGGCTGCCATATAAGTGTTTAGTTCCTTACGGGTAAAGGCTGACCCCGCTCTTTGATAATCTTTATAATATCAATGCTGTTTTAATTTAACAGAATATATTTATAATTAGGAATAAAGAACACATTAATAACAAAGTGGATAAAGGCCATTTATTTCGTGAATACTAATCATCTCTTATACAATCATACATATTTATAGATTTTGGGTTTTCAATTGATTATGCTAGTGGTAACAAATCTGACTCGTTTTTACTTCTTTTTCTTGTTTTGGCTAGATGGTGAGTGTGTATGCGTTTGTGTTTGTGTGTATGCGTGTTTGCATGTAAAGGTCATTCTCGCAGTATTGCAAAGTGATGTCTGAGATCTGGTCATTATTGTTTTGATGGCTTGAGAGTTAACCATTTGTGCGCATTGTTCACTGTTACATATACAAGTGCTATTTTTCCCAGTGTAGTTGATCGTTTCACCTTGTTGCGCAAATTTATCATTTCCACATGATAACAGCGCCAGTGTGGATTGCAGTGTTAAACGCTCATATTGTTTGGAAACTTTTGTCACCGTATGCGCCTGTTATTTCCACTTCAGTTTGTTGCCAATCCGATTGTATTTTTGTTGATTCTAGTCGAGGGCCTATTTGTTCTTGACTGGTTACTAGTAGATTGTTGTTGAATTTTGTTATTCTTTGCCAGTCAATAAGAATATCATGTTGATGAAACTTTTGAATATTAAGGTCAGGTGCTTGTTGTTTTATGTAAAGGGCTTCATAAATAAATAATTCTCTCCAAATCATTTATAGTCTACAAATTCTCATGTATGTGCGGTAGCATCATCATCATCATTTCCAGCCACACAAAAGTCAAGTGACTAATGTTTCACTTCCATATAACCATAAGGAGTGAAAAAAGTATATAAGTGAATTTAGATAAATTATTATTGAGATTTACGAGAGAGGGAGAGGGGTAGAGAGAGAAAGAAAACCTTGCTACTATGAGTAAATTTATCAGGATAACTCACAGAAATGAGGCAACCTAAACCTCTCCACAACACCATTATGGCCAAGTTAGCATTCGGGCAAGGCGACATCAGCAACACAGCTTTCTTGCGGATTTCACCGTATCACGTCATAAACAAACCGAACCTCGCAGCTAACTTTGCCCGACTAAGAAAAGAAAGTTACGAAGATGATTCTACTATACATCTGCAACAAGATCGCCACTGAGCTCGATTCGCTGCCATATCGCTAAGGGTTTCTAACCAAGAACTGTGATGTGCACGTGGACCCCATCCAGGCAGATGAGTAGATTCCATACTACCCAATTTCGATGTCGTTGTCATTAATTGTTTCTGCCATGTCAAAATCTGCCCACCTTGTTTCTTACGCCAATTTGGTGCTGGATGAGAGAACAGAGCTCTATTGGGCAATCGGAATGAGGGCATACGCAAAACGTGACCGAGCCAACGAAGTTGATGGAGCCTTATTTGCTTTTCTAAGGACGAGCACTTATTGCCAGATCCAAAAATACGTTTACGGATGTCAACGTTAGTTAATCGTTGTTAGTAACCAACATGTGCTATACTTCTCAATCAACGATGATCGAATGCCTGTAAGCGTCTCAGATCATCAACTCTAAGAGGCCAAGTTTCACTAGCGTATAGTAAGACTGCGCGTACAGATGCATTGTAAACACGACCTTTAAGGCAAAGTGAAATATTCGCGTTACTCCATAAATGACGAAGGTTCGAGAAAGCTACTCTAGCTTTCGCGATCCGTATTCTCACCTCGTCGGACATATTGCCTACGTTATTGATAGAGCTCCCAAGATATGTAAACCTGTCGACTATGTCAAGATCTTCATTCTGCAGTCGCAACGTTGGAGTGAGTGGTGGGTGATCCTGTAACAGTATCTTACATTTAGAGGGTGCGAATTTCATACCGGTAGCACATATATCGGACGTACAAAGAAGCAATTGATAAGCAGAATCCAGCAACATTTGCCACAGAAATTGATTAACAAAGGCCTGGCAGCGTGAGGAAAATCATCTATTTCCGATAATATATTGGCAACTGGGCACCCTGTCAATTCGACCAATTTCACAATTCTACATAAAGCAAAATCAGAAAAAGTCTTATTTATTTATGAAGCCCTTTACATAAAACAACAAGCACCTGACCTTAATATTCAAAAGTTTCATCAACATGATATTCTTATTGACTGGCAAAGAATAACAAAATTCAACAACAATCTACTAGTAACCAGTCAAGAACAAATAGGCCCTCGACTAGAATCAACAAACATACAATCGGATTGGCAACAAACTGAAGTGGAAATAACAGGCGCATACGGTGACAAAAGTTTCCAAACGATATGAGCGTTTAACACTGCAATCCACACTGGCGCTGTTATCATGTGGAAATGATAAATTTGCGCAACAAGGTGAAACGATCAACTACACTGGGAAAAATAGCACTTGTATATGTAACAGTGAACAATGCGCAAAAATGGTTAACTCTCAAGCCATCAAAACAATAATGACCAGATCTCAGACATCATTTTGCATTACTGTGAGAATGACCTTTACAGGGAAACACGCATACACACAAACACAAACGCATAGACACTCACCATCTAGCCAAAACAAGAAAAAGAAGTAAAAACGAGTCAGATTTGTTACCACTAGCATAATCAATTGAAAACCCAAAATGTATAAATATGTATGATTGTATAAGAGATGATTAGTATTCACGAAATAAATGGCCTTTATCCACTTTGTTATTAATGTGTTCTGTATTCCTAATTATAAGAATACTGTGTTAAATTAAAAAGGCATGGATATTATAAAGATTATCAAAGAGCGGGGTCAGCCTTTTACCCGTAAGGAACTAAACACTTATATTGCAGCCAACTGTACGTGTGCCAAACTTCTAGAAAGAATTAAGTTCTTCAAATCGTGTTTAGAATCAGATGTTGTGCCAAAACGATTCCTCAAGCAGTGCAGAAGAAATAACCAAAAACCGACGAATAAACTTATAAGTCGCTTATTGCTCAATGGTATCGAGGACAACCAATCAAAACTGCAAGATGCTGAGAGCATCATTCAATCACTGGGTTGTCAAATTGCAAGACTGAACGACAGCGAATACACCGCTTTCACAAAGAAGATAGAAACGCTGATGAAAATAACAGCGGACAAAGAAACCAAGGACCTCACGAGGGACCTGGACAAATTTCCTACGCAATCAAAATTTCCTACGAACCCAGACGCTTTTATTCACAATTATTCAAAAGTGATCTTGTCAAAACACCAGAAAGAATTACTCTCCTTAGGAGCAAAATTCTGCGTAGTCAAGAGAAACCTAAGTGAACGTGACATTATTGACATTCAGGCTGGAACGGAAAATTTCTACAATGACTTAACAAAAGACACCGCCCCACATGCATTCAATGGACAAGGACTGAAAGCTGAGATAGTAAGCGCACTAGAACAATACAGGAAGGAATTCAAAGGCAGCCAAATCATCACAAAACAGCACATAGACGAACTCAGAAAACTCCAATCAGACAAATCCATACGACTTGCCGCACCCGACAAAGGATCAGGAATTGTTATACTTGAGGCCGACGCTTACAGGAAGGCCATGAACGATATAATAAATGATCAATCTAAATTTAAGCATGACATCAAACAGAAAGATGATTCAACAAACGTCGAATCAAGAATTAATGCAATTTTGAAAAAGATGGAAAAACATGTTCTAACATCGATTGTTGACTCTGAGATTAGATCGAAACTCACAGAAGACATCCAAAAAGCAAAACCCTTCGGAACAAACACCGCAAGATTGTACGGCAAACCAAAAACTCATAAAGCCGAGACAGCCTCAGGAGCTCCCTCGATGCGGACCATTATGTCAATGATCAATGCTCCACAACATAAACCAGCCAAGTTTCTTTGCAAACTACTTGAACCAATACGGACCATCATAAACGCAAACACTATCAAGGACTCCTTCGAACTAGCAAATGAATTGAAGGGGAAGAACAGACAAGTGGGTCCTATACTACCCTATTTGTATGTAATTAACTTCAACTTTTGCTGTCATGCCAAAATCTGCCCACCTTGTTTCTTACGCCAATCTGGTGCTGGATGAGAGAGCAGAGCTCTACTGGGCAATCGGATTAAGGGCCTACGCAAAACGTGACCGAGCCAACGAAGTTGATGGAGATTTATTGTTTTTCTAACGCGGAGCACTTCTTGGCGGATCCAAAAATACGTCTAGAGATGTCGAAGTTGGTTATTTGTTGTTGGTTACCAACTTGTGCTATGCTTCTCAAACAACGATAGTGGAATGCCTTTAAGCGTCCAAAATAATCAACTCTAAGAGACCAGGTTTCACTAGCGTATAGTAAAACTGCACGTACAGATGCACCATAAACACGACCTTTAAGGCAGAGTGAAATACTCGTATTTATTCATAAATGGCGAAGGTTCGAGGAAGCTACTCTACCGTTCGCGATTCTCATTCTCACCTTGTCAGACATGTTGCCTAAGGTATTGATAGTGCTCTCAACTGTTAACTATGTCTGGATCTTCATTCTGCAGTCGCAGAGTTGAAGTGAGTGGTGGGTGATCCTGTAAAAGTGTCTTCTATTTAGAGGAGGCGAATTTCATACGGAGATACAGGACAACGTCTGCTAATCTATTCAAGGTGGCCTGAGCAGGATCTCGGTTCTCGAATAATAATACGATATCGTCTATATAGTCAAAGTTCGACTAGTTTACCGACCGGGAGAATTTTAACATTGCATCCTGAACGTGAGGAAGAGTGTTGCTCATAATAGCATCGATTAAAACATTAAACAAAAAAGGGGAAAGTGGACAATCTTGACAATAACCACCCCTGGTTGTATAGTTGTGCGTTAATTTGTTGTTGACCTTAACGCAACCAGGAGATTTCGCGATCCACTGAGTTAAATGCAACCTTGAAGTCTAGAAAGAAGGCTATTATTGGACGGTGATATATATATCCTTCTATACAACTTCGTCCTGAGCGAAATCCAGCCTTTTCTTCTCTAGTGTGTGATTCACGTGAAGCGCTAAGACGGCGTAGGGAAATCGAAGCAAATAACCTAGGCAAGACAGGAGTCAAGCTTATAACACAATGGATATCGCACGAATTACGATTGCCTTTTTTGAAGATGGAAATGATGGTGGACTTGTTCCAACCATGTGATACGATCTCCTTATTCCATATAGTTCGAAAATTTTTTGTCAACGCTCTCGAAATTATATCTTCACCATCCTTAAATAATCCCGGAAGCAAATCATCATATTCTGCGGATTGGCGATGTTTAAGAGATATGATTGCATTCCGTATTTTAACTGATGGTTCTTCAAGACTAATTTTCCACACTGTTGATGCAGGCATGCTTTCATGAATCGGAACTGACTCGGGTGCCAAAGAAAATTGATCGTTGAAATGTTCAATCCATCTATCAAAACGACTTATTTTATCGATTATTAAACGGTTATAACTTTCATTTATAGTATTGCTAACTTTTATTTTTCTCTGACGCATTGCGCGAATAAGTTTTAACAAATTGTGACTATTACCTGACGCGAACGTCACCATTTTTCAGCCTTTTTGGTCCAAAAAGAGGTTAAGGTCGACATTTAGTCTGCGCTTAAATTGGTGTCTTATATTTCGAGGAGTATTATTAAGGCAGAGCCAGGTTGAATTAGAGCCTTGTTTCAAGTATCTCCATAGATAGTACAGGAAGCCAATTATTATTTCTACGAGAGCCTGCAATGTCATATACAGTAGTACCTGCATTGCACATAGTGGAACTTATCTTGGACAAAGGTATATTCGTATTTTTTCCATCAAGACCAGTTAGCTTTGACTTTAGAATATCTTCATATTTTTGTCGGAAAGACTTGTTTGAGTTTGCTTACATCTATTTGGGGTTTATTCTTAGTTATTTCCCCGGAAAATTTTTGTGAATATCTACCGCGGATAAGTGTATGGTCCGAGTCCACATGTGTTCCAAAAAGAACGGCCATCCTGGATGCAACCACGCCATGTATAACCAATTGCTATATGATCTATTTGAGCTGGAGGGACGCCATGTGGCGCCACGTCTAACACTCGTCTGAAGATTGTACTACTTAATTGTAATCTATGTTTCGGGGGTTAGTACAACAGAAATGAAATTGTACGTTTTATTAAACCAGTTATCAGTATTTGAAGCTGAAGATACTCTGAAGAAAGCAATATACGTATTGAAATAATTATGGCCTTTAGTTAGTAAAATAATTTCGTACCTTTGTGATCTCTTAGTTTTGCGGCAGTGAAGCATCAATTTTCAAATGCAGATGTATTTCTGTGTTGTTTATCTCTCTTTCTTTCGGGTTTTGCAGCGGTAAAAATGAGTTTTAGTCTTAGTAGAGACCAAAACATTTGTTCAGGTTTCATTGTCACGAGACAAGTTGACGCTTACTCTAGATTGCAGTTCAGAGCGTACAAACGACTGTGGAATACGTTATCAGTCCTTAGACATAAAAATTCCGGCCTGACCACCGGCAGACACAATCTAGTCAGCCCAAGAATGATGGCATGAACCTTGCCGGTTCTATGGGGACACAGCCATCAACCCGTTTCATGTGAAGCCTCGAGTTTGGTCTAGCTACGCGCAGTAACTAATTGTTAAATAAGTAGTGACGAATGAGAGCAAGTGTGCCGGACTCGATGATCAAGTTTCGGCTGCTGAAGGAAACGTAGGCCACTGGCATCTGGGCAGATAGTGCTCATCAGCCTTGGTTGGCAGACTATTTAAGAAAATGAAAACTCCGAATACAAACCATCCACACTAGGAATGGGTGGCGTAGTTTTCTACAGTCCACATATAACCATGAACGATACAACTTATAATGATTACATACTGCATAGGCCATCACGCAATATAAAAATGGTCACCTTATCTGCTGAGTCGGGCAGGGTGGATAAGCTTGATCAGGCTAATGCAGGCAACTTCATCTCAGATTCTGCCTCCTTTACTTCTCTTTCCTCCTCAATCTAACACTAAAGTTCTTTTGGATAAAATTAATATGGTTGGTTTTGAGCATACCGCTAAACCCAATGTTGGGTTGCCAAATATTAAAAAATAGTAGACTATCATTCATTAAACTTAGGTTAGGTTTTAACATCGGCGAATTTAATGTGCGAACATTGAATAGATTAGTAGACGCTATTCTGTCTTTCTGTAAGAAATTAGCACCCTCTAAATGTAAGATATTTTTACAGGATTACCCACCACTCACTTCAACTCTGCAACTGTAGAATGAAGATCTAGACATAGTTGACAGGTTTACATATCTTGGGAGCTCTACCAATACCTTAGGCAACATGCCTGACGATGTGAGAATGAGAATCGCGAACGCTAGAGTAACTTTCTCTAACCTTCGCCATTTATGGAAAAACGTATGTCACTCTGCCCTAAAGGCCGTGTTCACAACGAATCTGTACGCGCAGTTTTATTATAGGCTAGTGAAACATGGCCCCTTAAAGTTGATTTTGGACGTCTTCAGGCATTCGACCATCAGTGTTTAAAAAGCTTAACACATGTAGGTAACCAACAAAGAATAATCAACGCTGGCATTCGCTGACGTATTTTTGGATCTGCCAACAAGTGATCCTCTTTATTAAGACAAACAAGGCTCCATCAACTACCTTGAATCGGTCATGTTTTGCGGATGCTCTCGATTTAATTCCACAGTAAAGCGGTATTCTCTCACCATGTACCACATTGCCTTAGGAAACAAGATGGGCAGATTTTGACTTTGTCGAAACATCAAAATTGCGTAGCATGGGACCTATTCGTCTACCAGGTTAGGATCAGCGTGTGCATCATCGTTCTTGGTTGAAAATTCTGTACAATATGCAATCGATTAGCGCTGAGTAGCGATCTTGCTGCAGATTTCTAGTATAATCATCTTCGTAACTTTCTTTTCTTAGTAGAGCAAAGTTAGCTGCGAGGTTTGGTTTTGTTTATGACAAAACTGTGAAACCCACAGAGAAGCTGTTTTGCTTATGCTTCCTTGTTGGGTAGATGTTTAACTTGCTTCACTTTTGTAAATTATCTAGATAAATATACTGATAGTAAGTAGGTGCTCTCACTGATAACTTGTGTGCCTAAATTATTATTTCATTATTTATGAAAATTTTCTTGTTTATTTTATTTCCCTTATGATTATATAGCGGTGAAACATCAGTTTCTATTAGGTTTTATATGACTGTGCATGATGTTGCTACTACTACTGCTGATGATGATGATAGTGATGCGCTATCGACTTTAGTTATAGGTGGCTTAGCAGTAACAGAACTTATTTATATGCCATGGCCGTGTTTCCCTTAAACGTTTTATTGACGGAAGGGAACTGTCGCGGTCGCACAAAATTTTCTTATTGCCATGCTTTTCGGTGTAAATGAGCAAGAAAATTGGAAATCGTTGAAACAGGAAGTTATTAATAATAATTACCGTTAAAATGTGCATACAAACGCTGATGAATAATGTCAACTGTATTTGACATTAGGTTTCCACACTGCCCTGCCTAATATTAAGTTAACATAGTATTATAGTTGTTTGCACTGCAGAATGCGTCTCTACGGACTGAATTAAGACGGTTTTATAGTACACGTAAAGAAATCTTAGTTGCAAAGTAAATTTAAAATGTTAAGTGCAAGTCATGCTTAAATCGAGAAAACGTTTTTTTCGGTGTTTTTCATTCCACTGTCATAACATCTATGTATGATTGGTCCTGGACACACAAGACTTAAGAAGGAAATAATTTAATAAATATTGGTGTGTTTCAACAACATTGGTTATGATTTTTTTTAAAATAGACTAATTGGATATTTGTCAATTTTATAATATTTCTATTCTCCAAACTAGATAAAATTGTAGCTTCTCCACCACCAGAGACACAACGCCGCCCGCACATTGCTCTTCCAGATACTCACATATTTCCAAATGTTGCATACGACCTTCTGTCTCGCCTGTTAGAGCCAGATCCGTATCGTCGTATCAGTGCTAGCGAAGCCATGCGGCACCCGTTTATCGTGAGAGGCCACGCCTTGGCACCATCTTCAACAGCCTCGACTGGATTTTCAAGCTCACCTGCAACAAGTACAAAGTGTTCTTCACAAATGGCTATTAAAGGACTAATGAAGAATTCCTGTGATGCTACTGCAGATAGAGGAAAGGAAGACTGTTTGAATGGTGCTTGCCCCGCGGATACATCAGCTAATCAACGCGCTAAACTGTCGCCTAAACGAAGACTGTTATAAGATTCATATATCTTTACGCTGTCTGAGTTCTAGTCCGCCTCTTCAAATTTTATTCCAAGAAATCGGATATCCATTTATCTTTCTGTCGTCTTATTTTGCATTTAAATTAGTTAGGAATGAGCCACTTAGTGTTCTTCATTAGCGGATTTAAAACCAGTTTTTAATAAATTCGAATGTAGTGCAATTATGATGGATTCTTTGGTTAATCTTTACATATGTACTGCTTTAGAACATAAATAGTTAATGGAAAATAAATGCGAATCTAATTAAATCATGGTTTTTACTTATTAGAACAACACTTTTGTAAGAGCCGGTAATTCCAACGAAATTTTAACATAGATCCTTCTCTCCTTATGCTATTTGCCACGTACGTTAAGGCATAGAGCTGAAGGGTATAAGACAAGTCTAATTTTCTGCTAAAATTGATTGTGTTATGCACACAATACTGGACTAAACAAAAATAGGTTATAATTACTTTTTTTTAAATTCATTCAAAATGTGCCTTATGAACAAGGGGCGTGGTGGCATATCTACAAGCAATGCTCGTGCATTCAGCTTTCTTTAACAGTAAAGGTTACCAGTGGCAAGTTTGCTAAATAAGCAAGTACGATGGTCTAGAGCGTTGTCTGCTTTGCCGCTATATTAATTGTTTTGGTTATCTATTGATGGATTATTTGGCCACATTCAATGGTAAATGTATTTTTTAAATTGATTTACTGTGGCTAAACAAAAATGGATGGTTCGTTCGACGTCATGGATGTTCCTAATATCTCCTGTATATACATTTTCACACTCCATCGCTCTCTCTCTCTCTCTCTATATATATATATATATATATATATATTTAAACTAAACATAGCATAAGATAGCAGATGCAGTTCATTGAGTTGACCGGTTCCGTCCTCATTGAGCACTCATTAAATATTAAATATCATTGAGGCATTCGTGGCCAATATGGATGAAACCGGTCTAATTGATGAACTGCATTTGCTACCTTATTCAGTGGTTAGTTTAAATTGCCAACATACAATAAAATCCTGCCAGTTTATTTTAGCTATATATAAAAGAACTATATATATATATATATATATATATATATATATATATAACATATATATATATATATATATCTATTTCCTTCCATGTGCTGCATGAATAAAATTTTTCATAAATAGTACCGTATATTTCTCAGTGCTCATCATGTATCCACAAAGGAACATGTATTCTGGATGGAGGTGGTTTTATATATTTGTTATATGTGAGAGTGATGGGATACTCTTTATGTGCACAGTGAAATTACCAATGTTGTTGACATTTACGCTTTTGATGTTGAAGTTGGGATGGTGACAAATCTCAAGTGAGAAGATGCATGACTGCTAATGATATGTGAGAGTTGTTTGGTTTCTGGTGGATGAGTTATTTTGAGTGTTTGTTTATGCTTTCTTTTGTGATTTTTTTAAAACTTGTCTATTGTTCTTGTAGACGGAAGTTACTTACCTTGGCCCAGTATTCAATTTATTTAAGGGTAATGGACACGTCTGTTTTTCTTGCAGATGCTTTGCTAGTTGTCTTATCAAATATTTTTTTTGTTTTACGGTTAATTTGCATTTTGCTAAGTGCTTTGTCTTTCTGACTATGTTGTGTGACTTTATTGCTATTTTTGCATTAGGTAACATATGTAAAGATGGGTTTTGTATATATGTCGGATATTCGTGTTTCGTCTACTTATGCGTGACCACTTTATGACTATATTGTTATTATGAAATTTCTAAACGTTCTACTTGGGTTCTTGCTTAATGCTTAGTGCTTTATAGACGGATCAGCACTTTCGCGACTTTACTTTGTGTAGAGTGGAAGATTTAACTTTAGTTACTCGAAGAATCTGTTTTATTCTACCGGATTCTCAGAACCGAATAGTACCTCACATTAAATCAGCAATTGCTTACTATTTTCTATCATGAATTATTCTTTCTCAAAACGCGTAACTCACATGTTGCGTATGTAACAACCAGAATTAACTTTTTTGTTCCTTTGGCAAAAAAATTATCTTTAACATACACTTAATTTTTTTGGTAGTTAGGTTTAATTGACATTTTTTATTAAATCCACAATTGGAATAACTTTAGGCATTTAAATCCGTGTTTTCATTCCGGTATAGCCTTATTAATTTATTACTATACTATTATTAGCATCACATATGTGTATATGTATATGAGTGCTCGCTTAACCTCATATATGCCCAAAAACTATAGTTTATTTTAAATATCACAACATTCTTGAAGAACAGATTGCTAATATGAAAGATGTACTTTGATGATGATCATGGAAGGTCGAAACGCGTCAGTCTGTGTGGCTGGCGGTATGTGGCAATGGCCACCTTTAAGACAAATAATGAACAAAGGGTCTTATCTAGGGCAGACAGTATTTCAACAGAAATTCCTCGCAGAAGCGTCCGTATAAGAATGAAGCAGTCAGCCCAATGAGAAAAGCAGACTTCGAGCTGAAGTAAACATAAATTAATTAATGTGTAAATTTGTTTTATTAAATCGATTCTCGTTGTGCGAGCAAAATTCTATATATTATCGAGTAAAAATAAAGCATTTGTGGTACATTTAATATGTCTTCTGATGAGTTGGAAACGTTGATTCAGGCATTGACTTCTCAAATAAATAAATTAACTGCAGAATTAGGCATAATTAAGGCTCGTCTAGACGAGACACTAATAATAAATATGGAAGACATACAAGTACGTGGACCATCCAACATAGGTGGACAAAACAATGGCGACCACGCCGAAGAGGAATCACGAGGAAATATGCCGGCGTTTTCAGCCGAATCGACGAGTTATTTCAGACCGTCATCAGAGTTTAAGCCGATGTTGGCACCACTAGATGTGGAAAGGCCACAGTTGGGGTTCGAAAAATTTGAAGCATCAGTTCGAGCCCAAGAATTTACATTGGAAGCACCTATTGTGCGTGTAGCTGTCCAGGAATTAGTGGACCGGACAGTAGCAGTCCAATTGGAATTGCCGGTTGACCTCACATATGAAGAATACAAAAGACGCGTGTTGGATCATTTCCGGGCTAGGCCTCAGGAAGTGTTCTTAGAATTATACAGCCTGAAGCCATTAGTGGGTGAGATGCCCATGGATACCATGGCACGTATCAAGCGGTGGTTCTCGAAGCTTACCGAGTCTTTACCCGGCTTGCAACCACACGAGGCCATCATGTTCATGCTGCTGGATCCTACCAGATACGGTGAAATATCCAGCTCCCAGAGAGGCCTTGAAGAGAGACTTCAGGCTCTTCAAAGTTCGGCCATAATGACAAACAAAGTGGCAGCTGCATCTCCACGCAGGGGTCCAGTTACGACATCTGACATGAGCGACATACCGTATTGGAATTCTTCGCGGCATAATAAGCAGTTACGCGACAGAAGGCAACAGCCAGTGGCCTGGAAGCAAAGTCAGTATATAAGGACTCCAGCTCCGACGAATACGACGTATAAGCGTCAGCAAAACCCATGTACTGCTCCTCGAGAACGGCCAGTGCAGTGGGGTAACAGGGTGCACAATCTCACAAATAAAGGTGAAAGAGAGCAGGGCACAAATATTAATCCTTTGGTGGCTCCGACGGGTAGATCGAATGAAGACCAGCAGATCAAACAAAAAGTGGTCCGAACCAGATGGCCTTTGAAGAAAAGGAAGTGTGGGAAACATTGCCAAATGTAAGAATTTTCATTAAAGCTAAATTTTTAGAACTCTTCAACGGACAGCCAGTAATAATGCAATTGGATACTGGAGCTGATGTGTCCGTACTACCATTGACTTGGCCATTGAACAATGTAAAACCTACGAAAGCAAGTTTATGTCAGGCATCAGGCGCATCGATGGTGGCTGTGGGCGAGTGGGACACGAAGTTGTTAATAAATGAAAATGTCTATCATATGTCTTTTGTTGTTTCGAATACGCAGACGCACTTATTTGGACTTGATTTCATTAGAAAATGGGTTAAGACGATAGACTGTCAAAATAAACGTGTATGCCTAACGCGGCCTGAGGGAATAAGTTCAATAAAATCTATATGTACCCCTAAGATGCAGGAGGAGATCAGTTGTCTGCCCGGGTGGTGGAAGAATCTTCAAACCCAATATAGCATTATATTCCAACTGCCTGATTGCAGCGAGTGTCCAGGGCCGACGGTCAACCAGTTTAAGCTATGGCTAGAACTAAATGAAGGTTACGAACCACCAAAAGTATATGGTGCTCCTCCAAAGAAATTAGCAGCAGCGAATCGAGCAACCCAAGAAATGATAGAAGCCGGCGTTCTTGAACCGTCAACATCTGTTTTTCGTGCTCCGATGGTTTTTGTTACGAAAAAAGATGGTTCGCTCCGACCAGCGGCTGATTTTAGGCTATTGAACTCAGTAACTAAACCGGACCCGTATCCCATGCCGGCTCTGTGTGATCTGTTCTTACAGCTAGCGGGAGGCAAATGGTTTGCCGTGCTTGATCTTAAACAGGGATTTTGGCAAATAGGCGTGCGGCCCGAAGACCGATGGAAGTTAGCGGTACAAGTACCCCAAGGTCACCCGGGTACCATTTGGCCTTAAAAACGCACCGAAAGTGTTCCAAAGAATGATGGACTCGTTCGTGTCTGACTTAACATGTACAACAGCTTACGTAGACAATGTTATTATATTGGCCACTACTAAACACGAATTACGTGTGAGGCTGCAGAAGATGTTGGCCAAAGCTGTAGAATGGCGATTACATTTTAATCCAGAAAAGGTACAGATAGGTCAAGAAGTGCGGTTCTTGGGGCACTTAGTCTCAGCGGACGGATGCATGCCGTTAGATTCGAATGTAAAACCTATCAGGGATTATCCGGTGCCTACTACTAGAAAACAATTGCGCCGGTTTATTGGAATGGTGAATTTCTATAGACCATACCTCGCAGGGATGGCGGTTACGCAACAGCCCTTATCTCAGTTAACTAGGGCCAAGATACCATTTCGTTGGACGGAGGAGGCTCAACAAGCGTTTGTGCTATGTAAGCAGAAATTAATAGATGCAACTATTTTGACTTTCCCGGTAGGTAATATGTCAATTGTTACAGACGCGTCAGATATTGGTATAGGAGCGGTGTTACAAGCTGACGGACGTCCTGCGCAATATATAAGTCGCACACTCACTAAGGCGGAACAGAACTATACAGTCACAGAAAAAGAATTACTTGCCGTACAATGGGTGCTGCGGAAGTTTAGATATTTTGTCATCGGGGGACACGTGGACGTCTTTACCGACCACAAAGCGCTAGTTCATTGGAGATCACTATGTATTGAGAAGAAACGTGTACATCAAGCCATTGAAGAACTAGAAGAGTACGATATATCAATTCATCATAGAGCAGGAATCGAGATTGCGGCAGCCGATGCGCTCAGCAGAATTTCCGCTGTGCGGGTTTCGCCGCTTATAAAAGTCTCTGAAGAACAGGGTAGAGATGCTACATGTCAGGAAATAGTTAATCAATTAAAAAACGGCACCGGGGTATCTGCACCATATAAAACATTGAGTCTACAGAACGGCCTGTTGGTGCGGAAGAAGGACAAACAGTGCAATGGTTTGTGCCAGAATCTATAAGAACAGAATTAATGGCCTTTTGTCATGAAACGTTAGGACATCCCGGCGCTGGGCGGCTCATTGAGACATTGCAGTCACGATTGTATTGGCCTGGCATGTGCAAAGAAATTCGTAGCTATTGTCAACAGTGCACTACATGCCAACGTTGTAAACCACAAAAACGAGAAAAAGTCACGCCGATTGCGTTCAATGCCACGGCACGGAACGAGTTTCTCCATGTCGACCTGGTAGGTCCACTTCCGGTAGCTCGCGGCGGCGTGTCCTATGTGTTTTCCATGGTCGATAAGCTTTCCCGATGGGTCGAGTTTGTACCACTGAAGAAGATCACAGCAGAAAAGATTATAACGTGCTTAGAAGAGCGATGGCTCAGTCGATTCGGTGCACCACAAGTTATTGTTACCGATCAAGGCGCACAGTTTGAGTCGAAAGAATTTAATCAGTGGTGCAAAGACCTTGACATAAAGCATTCCCGCACAGCCACTTATCACCCGCAAACCAATGCGACAGCTGAGCGCGCACATAGGACGATGAAAGAGGTACTGCGATGTTGGTGCCACGAGAGCCCGGGAACGTGGAGAGGCAAATTACATTTGGTCGAGCGGGCCATGCGCTTTACGGTCTCAACAGCTACAGGATTCGCTCCAACGACCATGGTCTATGGAGGACACATAAGACTGCCAGGTGAACCTGTAATCCAAGGATCCCATGAGCGCTGCACCATAGCGGATATTCAGGAACGACTAAAACAGTTCACTGAATATGTAGGCGCCACACAGCGACAAGGCTATGCAAGGCAACCGACACGCACTCGCCTAAAGGTCGGCGACTATGTCATGGTAGCGAAGGTCGAGCCCATGGCACTGCAGGCTGTCAATGATGGGCCGTATCGCGTGAAGAGGGGGACGCAGAGCACAATACTGTTTTTGTTAGCCTGCCCGATGGACCACGAGCTGTGGCACTGGATCGTTTAAGCAGAGTGCGAAAGCCGATTCCTGAGGGGGGGAAGATGTGGCAATGGCCACCTTTAAGACAAATAATGAACAAAGGGTCTTATCTAGGGCTGACAGTATTTCAACAGAAATTCCTCGCAGAAGCGTCCGTATAAGAATGAAGCAGTCAGCCCAATGAGAAAAGCAGACTTAGAGCTGAAGTGAACATAAATTAATTGTGTAAATTTGTTTTATTAAATCGATGCTCGTTGTGCGAGCAAAATTCTATATATAATTGAGTAAAAATAAAGCGTTTGTTGTACATTTAAAATGGCTTCTGATGGGTTGGAAACGTTGATTCAGGCATTGACTTCTCAAATGAATAATTTAACTGCAGAATTAGGCATAATTAAGGCTCGTCTAGACGATACGCTAATAATAAATACGGAAGACATCCAAGTACGTGGACCATCCAACATAGGTGGACAAAACACGGTAGTTTTGTTATTTTGTTCGACGACTGGTTAAACACAATAGGATTGGTGTTTACTTCAATCTCGCAAACTTGATTTAAAGAATTGTCACTACCACCCGCGCAGTCAATTATTGTTAAATTGTTGCCTCATATAGCCTCAAAGTAAAACAGTAACTGATAGCAAACGGTGTGTTCATATACAATCTAAAAAATGTAGTTTTGCGTGAACGGAAAATGTTCAACATAGAAAAAATTACACAATACTTTCTACGCACCTATCTCTTTTTGATATTCTGAGCAACAGGAAGACCCAAATCATTCCTGAATAATTTAAAATAAAAGTAACCAAATATATAAATATAGCCAAATTTCACACAGGAAGACATAATTTAGTAGTTTATAGCATAGGCGGTCTCAAATAAAGCAAAACCCATACAATAGCTCCGTAGTTCAGCAAAAATATATTTAAATATTTTCTAACGCTAAAAAGCAATTTATCAAAGAAATACAGCTTAACACACGATGATGACGAACCAGACAGTTGATTTTCTCTTTTATTTGCACAACTATATGCTGATTTAGCCAGGCAGTCTGCTCTGTATAGCTGCATGATTACACCTGTCCCCAACTTGGCTGAGAATCCTGTTATTACGCAGTACGCAGTTATCTCCGAACCAAGGCCAACATCTGATTGACCACTTTGATTAACCATCCTCATTAGCAGTCATTATGTAGGTCAACATTTACTAGAGGCAGAGCATGTAGCCTCAATGATAAATGTACTGCCCAAATCAGTTCTTGATGGGCGTCATTAAGTGTTACTGGAGTACAAATACGTATAACCAGGGTGATGGTGCTGGTTACTTCTCAAAAGAGACTAATCTTAATTCTTGATATACGGATTATTAGCAGTTCCGCTGCGTACAAATATATTAATAACACCACCAGGATATTGCTTTTAGTTCCGTCTCAACGAAGTGTCATCAGATTAGTTATTGGTGGACGGATTATTAGCTTTAACCGATGCATTCAGGAAATATCAACATCAACCACCATGATTGTACTGCTTCCTCTTCCTAACGAAGATTCATCACAACACTGTAACGAACAGATTAGCCGTTTCAACTGCTGCATACGCAAATATCAATAACAACCATCAGATTTTTCGAATTTTCGAGATTTCATTTCCAATCCCATCTTCAGGGTTGACACCATACTCACAAAATAAAACAACTTGTGGCAAGTGTGAGTATGGTATCAACCCGGAAGATAGGATTGGAAATGAAGTCTCGAAAATTCGGGAACAATTCAGAAAATCGGTTTCCAATGTCATTTTCAGACTTGCTTAAGAGGTGTACGGGTAGGACGTTTGTGATAGGAATGACGTTAATGTGAAATCATGTCGTGTACCAATACGTTGATGCGTCTCATAAACTCTGGCAAGAGATACAGCACTTATGTCATCATCAACGCTACCGGAGCAAATCCATATGTGGTAGACGCTAGACTGCATTGTTTGCACGAAGAAATGTAGTCCATCGCGTCATAGGGACCGCTAGTTATAACCGCCTTCAAGGTATGTTACGTGCAATCTGCCGTCACAGTGGTTTGTAAATGATGATGCCGATCGCGCCCAGACTGCCTTCAGGCGGCGATATGATAGTTTGAACTCAGCTGATTCAAAGCACGGACATATCATCGAAGTATTTTCTTCATAAGTTGTTTGATGAAATTTTGTACCGGATTGACATTAGAGTCACCTGACCTATATCTCTCTATGGAAACAACGTGGCCTAGATACCTTACTTGCTCGCCGATTTGTATTTTATAAGGATTAAAATACGAACGGTATTGTACCGATTTGCGATGTGGTGCATGTATGCGCGCTTATTCAGCTTGGCTGGCTGCCTAAACAACATCGTCTGCGTAAGCTTCAGTGACATTTAAGCCTGCCACGAAGTCGTCCATCATACGCTGAAAATTGTTTGGGTTTTTCATTATACAGAGTGGAACGTGCATAAACTGATAATTTCCTTGCGGTACCTACACAACCAGCTTCCTTCAATTTTCTGTACGCGTAACAATTGTCTAAATTTTTAGCTTGAGATAGAGTACTGCAAACAACTTGTTCTAGGCAATATGTTAAAACAGATTTTAACACAGTATGTAACTGCAGTTAACGGCACAATTACGCTGTTGGCCGCAAAAATCTATCCATTTCAATCGCATAAATCATGTGACCCAGAATATATACGTCGACCGACCGTGCACTCCTGCCTCTATCATTTGCTGTGTAGCTGTCGGCAGCTCCTTGCTTGGTGGTCTGTAGAGCTTCGGCCCTAACTGATATCGTGGCACTGTTCAATTCCGTGCCTCCATGCAATAAAGCAGTTCAAATGAAATGGAATATGTCTGCCGAATGTCCACAATCCTGTCGGATTGCATTTGTTCTTGATCATATTCAACATGCCCCATCTGGCCTACAGCCTCTTTGTTATTATCTTTTTTCGATATATATTACTGTATGTACGACAGTAAATTATGCATACATGAGCGCGCCCAGAGTCCATGCCTTAAAATGGGACTGCTTATCAGGCACTACGCATTCTCCACAATTCATACGCTGATTTATGTTGCAATTGTCATTCACTTGCATAAAATATGAAATACAGCGGTATGGACCTATCTACTTCGGTGTCCAGCTAAATTAGAATCAGCTTTGGCTATATAACTAAAAAGGCCACATTAAAGAATCTTGAATTTTTGTAAATATAGCTTGTTGGATACGTGCAGACCACCGTTGCCTTCCCACTTGGTCACAATTTGCGCTGCTGCTAATGAAACCAGAATTGAAGAGTGCGCATGGCGGCGGGGCAGTTGTTACTGATGGTGCTACTGCTTGATGTTGGTGTGTGACAATCACATCATTTGAGCCCATTTAGTATCCGTAATGGAACCGAAGCAATGCGGTTGCGTCCTCATTAAAGCTCAGACTTGGGCGTCCATTTTAGCCGACTTTTCGCATTGAAGTGTGGTAAACTGACAGATCTCATGGTTCGAGACCTACTGCTTATACCGTAAATTTAACTATAATCGCTTTTGATCCCATGTTAAGCCATGCTTGTTAAGCATTTTAGGTAAGCCGTCGCCGACTTACAAATTAAAGATCGTGCTTCCACGTGCACCTACGATTGCGTCAGTTATATCTGGTGGCAGTGTATTGCGTCTTTGAATTTTTCGAACAACAGGGAAAGCCAATCAATCTGTAATAGTTGTCATAATTTTAGAATCCGCGTTTCTGCATTGCTGATAAAATTTCTGGTGGATTGCCTCTATCAGGCGAGAGCTGATGATTTTCATTGCTATCAACATGAATCAACAAGGAAGATCTGGTTCCATCGTTCCTCAAATGATATCCTTATTGACATTTACATTCTAAATCGCAACGTATTGGGTAATCTTTTCAAAATTCATAATATTGATCAGCTAAACATTTCTGCTAAAAGAAGGTTATTTTCTCACTCGGGCATATTGGGATCGGTAAGAATTCAGGTTATATAATTAACTCTTCCTAGATTAACATGTTGAGTTGCAATGTTGCGTGAAATGTACTCAATACTAGTACCTACTACATTATTTAATAGATAAACTTTTGTTTATCTTGAAGGCTAATCATTTACTTGAGAAAAACTGGTATCATTGGAGGAGTCGCAGTTTTGCGCCTGACGGACTTCGCGGAAATGCTCATACATTACCAGTTTATTTCTTGATCAGCATAGACCAGATGCATACAAACACACCCGGACTGATATGAGCTGGGCGTATTCGATGTTCTCAGTAGATAATAGGGAAAGAGCCTCTTCAATTTTCCAAAGTGGCCCAGATTGGTTAAATTGGTATAATTTCTGATGATCTAGTGCATCTTATTCCTATCAATCTTTAGAATAATAAATTTGCATTTTATTATAGATTAATGAATCTTTATTATTCGAAAAAGTAATTTCGGAATTTTGTGGCGCTGACAATAGACTCGAGATTAATATTTAAATATATCCGTGATCTTGATAATAGCAATGTATGTTTAATAATGTTATCAGCTAGAGCCAAACATTTAAACACAACACTGCACAATTCGATGTTGTCTGAAATCTAGCAGTTCTGCAGTTTAAATAGATCCGTAACTAATAAATAAATTAATTTGGCTAAATCATGTTATCCACTTATATATATATATATATATATATATATATATTATATATAATAATTTTATATATATATAATATAATATAATATATATCATAATTTGCATTTCTACATCATTTACACGTCTTTTGTTAGCCAATTATAAATATGATCATGGTGTATGTAACTAATGAAATTTGTATACAATGAAGGACTTTTACTAATTGTTTAAATTGCTTGATAAATGTATTGGCTCAAATAGAAGAACTCCGCAATCAAGTGTAAGACATGAAATTGCTTTGTAAAGAGCCAGTTAGCTAAAGGACGACGGAGTAAATTATGCGTTAAACTGAAGTCAGTTAGCATAACATGAAATAAATATGACTAATAATGTATTATGTAGGAAAAGAAGACGGTCACTAACTTCACTCACGACTATATATTTATTACAAAAAAATTATATATGTATCTCATTTGGTTTATATCTATCCTTGAATATGCACTAGAACAATGGAATCCTGGTTCAAAATGTTTGACACGTTTGAATTAGGCTTTTCAGTGAAGACTTGTAAAATATCTTCCCCTTTACTGTTTTCTATGTCACTTTATGCTCTTCTTTTAATCAATTCAAAATAAGGCTTAATGGAATGTGCTTATTTATAAACATTCATTTGAATGACTATTCGGATTTTTATTTAATCTTGTAGTTATATGTAATTGCAAGAGAACTAGATTCTGTTAATCCGCTGTAAATTCAAAAAACATGGAAAATTTGTCTTGCAAACAAATGTAGCTTCTGCAATCTTTCAAATATATACGTTTATGCCTAAAGTACGTAAGAAAGTCTGTCCTTGAATATTCTATCGGTAAATAAATACAAGTATGATGCAATGAACTAATAAATTTTAATTGGTACTTAACATTTCCCGGTTTACTTTGGTGTGTGCCGTGGTTCTTGAAACTTTATTCTTCTCAAACGCTATATTTAACAGGTAAAACATTTTTATCTGTGTCCACAAACAGCCGACAAGAATGTTGTACATTTTTGATTGATTATTTGGTGATGTAAAATTATTAAAATAGGACCGTAAGGATAAACCAAAGACAATATAAAAGAAAGGTATAATTACATGAACACCTGCGTGTCGTACTTACTGGCGATTCATCAGTATGAGCCGGTAATGCTCTATATACTCATTACAAATTGGTAAATATATGACGAACAATTGGACAGGACCATCTCATATATGAATGTGTATTCAAGCAGTAATGGAGTTGACTTCATATAAAGACTTCGACAATGAGACTTCAAAGAAAACTCACGATATATAATTTATATCTAGCTTGTAAAGGGTACCAATACTATGTTTACCGAGTCGGTTGTCCACTTTCCCCATTTTTGTTTAGTTTTGTAATCGATGCTATTATGAACAACACTCTCTCACACATTCAGGACGCTGGAGTTGAAGTTCTCCCGGGAGATAAACTAGTCGATCTTGACTATGCGGACGATATCGTACTATTATTCGACAATCATCATGCAGCCCAGACCACCTTAAATAGATTAGCAAACGTTGTTCCGTCTTTCGGTATAAAATTCGCACCCTCTAAATGTAAGATACTGTTACAGGATCACCCACCACTCACTCCAACGTTGCGACTGCAAAATGAAGATCTAGACATAGTCGACAGGTTTATATATCTTGGGAGCTCTATCAATAACGTAGGCAATATGTCCGACGAGGTGAGAATACGGATCGCGAAAGCTAGAGTAGCTTTCTTGAACCTTCGTCATTTATGGAGAAACGCGAATATTTCACTTTGCCTTAAAGGTCGTGTTTACAATGCATCTATACGCGCAGTCTTACTATACGCTTGTAAAACTTGGCCTCTTAGAGTTGATGATCTGAGACGCTTACAGGCATTCGATCATCGTTGTTTGAGAAGTATAGCACATGTTGGTTACCAACAACAAATAACTAACGTTGACATCCGTAGACGTATTTTTGAATCTGACAATAAGTGCTCGTCTTTAGAAAAGCAAATAAGGCTCCATCAACTTCGTTGGCTCGGTCACGTTTTGCGTATGCCGTCATTCTGATTGCCCAATAGAGCTCTGTTCTCTCATCCAGTACCAAATTGGCGTAAGAAACAAGGTGGGCAGATTTTGACATGGCAGAAACAACTAAAGTCACTTACATCCAAATTTGGTAGTATAGGATCCACTCGTCTGCTGGGATGGGGTCCTCGTGCACATCACAGTTCTTGGTTAGAAACCCTTAGCGATATGGCAGCGAATCGAGCTCAGTGGCGATCTTGTTGTAGATGTCTAGTAGAATCATCTTCCCAACTTTCTTTTCTTAGTAGGGCAGAGTTAGCTGCGAGGTTCGGTTTATTTATGACGTGATACGGTGAAATCCGCAAGGAAGCTGTGTTGCTGATGTCGCCTTGCCCGAATGCTAACTTGGCCATAATGGTGTTGTGGAGAGGTTTAGTTTGCCTCATTTCTGTGAGTTATCCTGATAAAATTACTCATAGTAGCAAGGTTTTCCTTCTCTCTCTACCCCTCTCCCTCTCTCGTAAATCTCAATAATAATTTATCTAAATTTACTTATGTACTTTTTTTTCACTCCTTATGGTTATATGGCAGTGAAACATTAGTCACTTGACATTTGTGTGGCTGGAAATGATGATGATGATGATGATGATTACCGAGTCGGTACATGACACCAACACAGTAAATTTTATGATATTCTGAATTTCACTGAAATTGAGAATTACAACTCCTGCTACTCTAGCAAATCTATAATCTCTGGCTTGGATCGATATCAGTTACCACTTTTCGCGGTAATCATGACATTAGTTAATTCTGTACATAATAGCTATATGCAGTTTTTTTGCGGAGACCTAATATATATGCAATGGTGCATTGGATGTTGCGTACCTAGAAACAAATTAGTTCAAACAGCAAATTAATAAATCCATTACAGCTTAAATACATATTCCCATAGGAGATCGTAAACTCAACCTCTCCAACATTTCTCGACCAAATATATTGTGGGTATAGAACATAGTGTCTGCTCCTAGTGATGATTCGCCAGTAAGCATAAAACGCATGTGTGTAAAAGATTGCTCCTTTCGTTCATGCTGCGTTTGGTTTTCTCTTCTGATCCTGTTTAAGCTAATATGTTACCAGTTACACACCATCTACTATGCAACTGTGCATATATATATTAGTTCTCCGCAACAAACAATAGATAATTAATTGAAAAAAATTATTTGTTTTTATAAATCGAGTTAAGACATCATGCATCTATTTTGAAACTTTGTCTATATGTAGAGATTTTAGCAATAATATCTATTCTAAAAGTCGATCCTATCCAGGTCGTCTAAGCATTATGTATAATATTGGTTTCCATGATACAATAAGGCTATAGAGCAGAAGAAAAAAAATTTAATAAACAATATGGATTAATTTGCAATATTTGCATGAAACGTATCTCATTGAATTTCAAAACTAAAAGAATTACAAATATAGCGAATCTGTATATTTTAGGGTGTTCAACTTATATGTTTACAGCTGGAGCATGGCTTTTGAGAATAACTTAATAATCTGAGTTAATTTTCGTGTACAACACCCGGTTTACCACCGCATATTGCATCATTATCCTTTAACCTGTTATTAATTACATGATGGTAACAATAACGTTGTTTAAATTCCTGAATATCTCATTCCCGTTTCTCCCCTAAAACCACGACGTCTTTTTAAGTGACCAATTCTAATGTGCGGATAGTAAGTGAATAAAGCATTAATTGAATTTAGAATAAATAACACAAAAATGACCGTTTATATTGAACAATTCATAATTCTTATTTGTACAACTTCTATCATGTTTTATAAACTTTTTTTCATTGGATTTCAATTAGATGAGGAATATTCCGTGATCGACCTAATCAAAATATACATTTATAATTGTTTATCATTCGATAATATATTTATCTTTATTTACACCATTCTGTTCTTAGCACAGCTAATTATTCTTTCAATATGTCTCTCAGCACAAACTGTACATTGAATAGTTATGCTTAAATATTTGATTTCTTGCTGAAGTTTGATCTAAATGTTATCATTAATCACAACATCATGAAAATAAATAATTAAATTGTCCTGTTACCAACTTTTAATGCTTCTGGTCTTACTGTTTATTCTCAATCAAAATGTTATTAAATATCTACTCAGATCATGGAAATCTATTGTTATACTATATTTAGAGAGCTTGATATTCTTAGATCTTTTGGAAAGGCAACTCTTTAATCATCAGAAAATTTACAAACTCAACAATTGAGGAACAGTTTACAAATGCGCAAATATGATTTTAAATAACACTGTTCCAAAAATTAATCCTTGTGATACACCAATTGCGAATTTTAATGAACTTGATCTTATATTATTTACATGAAAACCAATACTTCTATTATATAAATAATACCTAATTAATCTAAAGATTTTCGGATTAATATTGAACGAATTAATCATCCTCCTAATGATGTCTTAAGATATAGAGTCAAAATCTTTTGAACTATCAATAAAGAGTATACGTTCATCCAACTTTTTCACACCGAGCTTCGACATGGAAAAATGTTAGTAATTTTCGATCGATTTTTTGCAAAACCATATTGGGCTTTATTAAAATCAGCCCGCGACATATATTCCAAATGATCTAGTATCCGTAGTTCTATTATCTTCAAAAATGAAAGGTAATAGAAATTAGCCTATAATCATTGGAACTCGTTGGCTTGTTTACCTTAGGCAAAGATTTAGCTACGATCGTTAGCGTATCGATTGATATTTTTCCATTCCTCAATATTATGTTTATAAAGTGAATTGAAGATTATGAATCGATATATCAAGGTGATTTTTGCGTCCTTTTAAATTTTACTCTTAACAACAATTTTACTAATGCATCACTGTCAGTAACAAGTTCTGATCCCTAGATATCCGAATGTTTTGCTTTGGTTTTGTGAATTACATTGTAGGAGGTTTTGTAGTTAATGCAAGTGGTTTCACGGGCTAGCTGTCTATTTAGTGATGCTATACCATTCCTACATATGCCTGGTAGCTGTTGTTAAGATCCGTGCTCATGATTAGTCCCTGACCTCTTTCCGAAGGGTGATGTGAGAGGGCGAAGTCGAAGCATCGATCTTTTATTGAACACAATGTTGCAAAGCAAAGATCAAAATCGTATAAAAGTAGACACAATAAACACAAAATATAAATCCAAAATGTTTCGGCAGAATTGAAATTTTGTGTAAACGAGAAATTAGTCAAAATATGTAAATCCAGACTGTCTTAGAAGTAAAGTTTCGATTCACTGATAATTGATGAAGAGCACACAAAATATAAATCCAGAATGTCTTAGGCATATAGTTTAGATTCACTGATAATTGACGAAGAGCACAAAAAATATAAATCCAGACTTTGAGCGTTCAGTCACTTAAATCCTCTGTGTGTTACCGGCGTCTTGCGCGCGGGTGTGTTTTATCATTAAACAAAACCATTTTAATCACAATAAAATTTGCAGTTCAAGAAATCTCAATTAAAACTGCTTGAAACTAACAGAGATTATTGCTAAAATCACAGTTAAGAGAAATATTGTGTAAAACCAGAATAAGCATATGTGACCTTAAAGGAAACTATATTTGTCAAAATTGAGCTTAGTTGGGTTGTAACACGGAGCCGCGCGTTACGACATTAAATTACCAAATTGTTTCTACAATTCACAAAGAAATTAATTCACAGTTTTATTCTATGGTAATTCGAGGTTTAATTTCTCATTATATTTACTGAAATTATATAGAGGCTCCTAACCTATTAGTGTCTGAGAGCCCCATAGATGCCAAGTCGTGTTCAGTCCTTAATTGTACAGTTGAATCTGACAAGCCAGTACTCTCGTTCACATCTATTAAATTCATGCCTGCCATATCTTGAGATAATTTGCTTGTGTCTTCAAACTTAAGATTAGCTCCCATGCTGATCGTACTTAATTATTAATATGATAACCTAGTGTTAGGCAAACGGAACGTGAACTTCTTACGTGGCAAAATACCCGATCAAATAACCTGGAAAAAATAAGACGTGAAAAACAGAATTATTAAATTACCTGTTCCAGAAAGTCCCCAATATGTACGATTCAAAAGATAAAATGATAGCAGGTGTATATTATGAAAATCGGTTAATTATTAACGTAAATTGGAGAAAAGAACAATATGCAGCTTGCTGAGGAAATGTCAGGCCAGTCACGTACAGATAACCAAAACTAAAATTGCGCACAATTCAAAAGTATATATACTGCCAAGTATTTAAACAAAGAATGTTCTGGAAAATAAACGAATAATTTCTTTTTAAATAAAATTCGTTTCAATCAGCCAAGGTGGTTTAAATTTATCAATACATGTCCCTCCACATACACCACTTTCTCTCAAAAAGACGGACTAATAATAGACGTAATCATTATTCTTCGGCTGACGTTTTATTATTTTTGAACGATTTGTGCATAATGCCGCTCCTGAAGTCGACATGGCACCCTGTACAATTGTCATTGATACTGATAATTCGCCTTATGTTGACATAATATTTTGATCTTGTAACTCAGTAGAATATGATGTCGATGTGTTTGACAACGCGTCTTGTGAAAGACGCTGCTTTGTATTATGTACCTGCGTGAATGGATTGCAGACATCAGATTAGTCCATGGAACGATGTTCATTCTAACCCACCTGTAATGCAGCCATATCGTCAATCTAGATAAACTGGGACTGTAATGACCTTAAAGCACATAACTTCTAATGCCATTTATCTCTATAGATTTGTTTTGTTGGGCTATCTCTTGGCCTTATATGGTCCTTTGTAAAATGGTGTCAGGCAATTCTTCCTATTTTCATTAGTTACATAAACATGCGAAGCCGATCTTAGATCAGAGGACACATAGCACTTGGTTTTTACTTTTCTAGCCTTCGTCAAAGACAAACAACAAATTTTATCTCTAAGTGCTCCTACAAATCAATCTACATAACTAGAATCCCAATCAAAACTAATTGGAATTTCTATTAGAAGATCTCTAGGCAACCTTAATGGTTCTTCGTAAACCAATTCTGCCATTGAAGTTCCTAATTGTGCCTTATATCTTTTGTGCATGGCAATTAATAATATAGAAAGATCGTGTACCCAGCTTGTTCCACTAGTACACCTTAATGCAGCTTTCAGTTCGCGATGCAGCCTTTCTACCATCCCATTTGCTCGTGGATTGTATGCGCTAGTATGCAATACAATTGTTCCCATGATATTGAGATATCTTACGAAAAGCTCTGACATAAATTGACTACCGCGATCATTAGTGACTCTTTCCGGAACACCATAACGCGATATTCAATTATGTAGGAACGCGAACAAGACCTCTTGCGCTGTCATATCTTTCAAAATCGCTACTTTAAATTGGCGACTAAAACGATCAATCATTGTTAGCAAATATTTTTGGCCGTTGACTTCAAGCATTTCGACAATGTCTGTGTGTACGTGTCTGAACTGTCCAATTGGTATCCCAATATTCTGTATCTCGGTTCTGGTATGTCTCCACACCTTACACGTTTGACACTTTGCACAGGCTTTTATCCATACCCATATGTCTTTAGACATGTGAGGCCATACGTATCTGTCATTGACTTATCGAATTGTGGCTTTTGTGGATGGATGTCCGATATTGGGTAATAGTTGAATAATTTTGGCACGTAACTCCAACGGCACATATGGTTGTAGTTGATTTCTGGACGTTTCGCATAAAAACCACTTGCCATTCAGGAGCTTGCGAGCTTATCCTGGTCTCTTGGACAAAACTAACTTAAAGGGATCCAATCCTTACGCTTCCTCGATTTGATTTACTAATTTGTTCATAGAATCATCTAGATTCTTCAATGGACTTTGATATATCAGCTCGGCATAGGCTTCATTCGGTCTGCTAAGTGCATCGGCTACCATATTCTCTTTACCAGCAAAATGAGACACAATGAAATCGAACTCTGCTAACCTAGTTATTTGGGAATTTACTCTGCTAGAGTAATTAAGCCTCACTGTTTTACCAAGTATGCTAATCAACTGCTTATGATCTGTCAATAACTTAAATTGATGACCGTCTAAATAACACTCGAAATTTAGCACTGCGGCAAACACAGCTAGAAGCTCTTTACCAAACGTATCATACCGTTTTTCTCGATCATTAAGCTTGCGGCTATAAAACTCAATTAATCTCACTATATCCTTGTCTCTTTGCTGAAGCACTGCTCCTATTGCAACATCTGGGGCGTCTATGATTAGCTCTAATGGCTTTTCACAATCTACAGGTGCTAGTGTGGTTATGCCACTTAGCATTTCCTTGGCCCTCTGGAATTTTTCTCGGCCTTCCTGACTCAAGTTTATAGACCAAGACTTCTTGATCTTGCTCTTTTTACGTGTGAGATGGCGTGCTAACGATCCTAGAATTCCGGCTACGCCTGGAATAAATCGACAGTAATAGCTGATTATGCCCAAGAACCTTCACAACTGGCGCACGGTCCGGGGCGCCGTTACGTCCTTGATAGCTTGGATTTTATCTTCCAAAGGTTTAATTCCGTCTTTGGAAAGTACATGTCCAAGATACTTAACTGGAGAACATCCAATGTTACTCTTATTGGGTTTGCCCACTAATCCATATTGTTCCAGCCTGGTCAAAACCGTTTTTAAATACCTACACTGTTCATCTCGTGAGCGTATAAAAATTATAATGTCGTCTATGTACACCCTCGCAAATAGACAATTCTGAAGGATTTCTTCAGCCAAACGATGGAATGTCTGACTGGCATTTTTCAAACCAAAAGGCATTCGAAGAAATTCATGCGATCCCCCTCTTTGAAATCTGACTGCGTTGAGTGGTATAGAACTTTCGTCCATCGATATCTGATAGTACGCTTTCTGGAGATCTAAAGTTGAATAAAACTCATATCCTATTATGTCTCGGAGCAGAGTACTCTGGTTAGGGAGAGGATAAGAATCACCCTTCGCCACAAACTCTCCTTTGTCCCGGTTCAGGTTTGGGAAATACTACTATTGGAGAAGGAAAATTGGAATTTGACCTTCTACAAATACCCTCTTTGTGCAATTGTCTAAATTCGGACACAGCAACTTGTTGCTTGCATTGTACCAATGGTTGAGCTTTTGGTGAACAAGGCAACGGAGACACCGATTCTATTTGGTGTTCTACTCCTGTCTTCAATCCTGTTCTTTTGTCACTGAAAGGTTGAAACACTGCAAGGTGTTTCTCTAAAAAGTTGGCAAAGTCATGTGCGACCATGGGACGGGATAAAAGAACTGTTTTAATTGCCGAAGTGTTAGACTCAGTGTGTGTTAACACCCTACGCCTTCTGCGATAGTCCTAGTTTTGGGATCTAAAGTCAGTTTGAAGTATTTCAAGAAATCCATCCCAATAATATGGTCCTTGACATCGGCTACGAGAAAGTTCCATGTAAAAGAATATTTCTGGCCTAAAGTCACCGACACTTCTTTCATCCCCTTGACTCTTATCGGACTACCATTTGCAGCCCATAGTTGATAATCATATGTGGGGCAATCTGCTTCCACCACGTCTGACCTAACTATGCTTACTTCAGCACTTGTATCGATAAGAAACTCCAGTCCAGTTAATTCATCTTTAATAATGAATTTGTTGCTGAATAATCCGGCAACATTCTCCAGATCTCCGCTTAAGACGAATCTGACCCTCTTGCCTTCTGTTTCGGTGCTATTTGATCTAGTCGCATCTTTTACTTTTACTTAAGTATGCCTTTTAAAGGCATATCTGGGAGCCTTTGCAATGGAACCCCCCTACGGCTCCTACTAGCGGAGGTTTTATCCTTTCCCCGGTGATGGATTCCTCTCTACCGGTTTAGTGCTTCCTTTCCATCTGGGTCCACCTAAACGCGGGTATATGCAATTCTCACCTTGGCACTTTGCACTTCGTCCATATTCACAATGTGCCTTACACCATCCGCGTGGCCCTTCAAAACGTTGACGCGAGTGACTCCCTCGACGTCTAGTATTTCTATCCTGACTCTGAAGTTGCGAAATAGCTCTCGCCATATTACCTTTCAATGTATACCAGCAACTACTCTACATATGTAACGAAGACTTTCTTGTAGCGTTACGGTGGTTTCGGTATCTGCCCTAACTGAATGCACCATGGTTCCTGCTGTTTATACACTCCGTCTAGCCCTCTGAGTTTAGTTGGTCAATCAATATTCATTGTGTCAAATACCTCTAATGAGGTTCTAAGCCTGGATGGTAGCTCAGCTGTAAGAATGTAATTCACCACATCGCTAGATATATTCAACCTGGAAGCTTTCGTACAAAGGCGTTCATAAAACTCTGATGGTAGTGGACGCTCCATCTTTTCTAGGCGTAATAATTCGCATATTGTGCCGATCTTCCAGGCTGATATCTCTATTGAATTTCGGCCATTAATAACTCAAATGCATTATACGGATTTTCTTCCACAGTTCTGTCTCTAAAGTTTACCAAAGCGCTTCTGAAATTCTCAGGCAATGCCATCCATGCTGCAACAAATTTCTCCATAGGGTTTACTATTTGGTAAGCTGTGAATATAATTTGGGCGTCCCCGACCCAACTTGAGCGTTTTTCGAATCTATATGGTGGTAGACTGAATATTTTTAGATTGGCGCGGTCGCCATATTTTGTAGAGGCTCCTAACCAATTAGTGTCTGAGAACCCCATAGATGACAAGTCGTGTTTAGTCCTTAATTGTAAAATTTAATCTGACAAGCTAGTACTCTCGTTCACATCTATTAAATTCATGCCCGCCATATCTTGAGCTAATTTTCTTGTGTCCTCAATCTTAAGATTAGCTTCCTTTCTTACGTGGCAAAACACCCGATCAAATAACCTTGAAAGAAATAAGACGTGAAAAGCAGAATCATTACATTATCTGTTCCAGAACGTCCCCAAAATGTACGATTCAAAAGACAAAATGATAGCAGGTGTACATTGTGAAAATCAAGTAATTATAAACGTAAATTGGAGAAAAGATTAATATGCAGCTCGCTGAGGAAATGTCAGGCCAGTAACATACAGATAACCAAAATTGAAATTACGCACAATTCAAAAGTATATATATTGTCAAGTTTTTAAACAAAGAATGTTCTGGAAAATAAACGAATAATTTCTTTGTAAATAAAATTCATTTCAATCAGCCAAGGTGGTTTAAATTTATCAATAAATGTCACTTTAATTTTGTCGGAGGAAATATATTCATCCACAATTATTAAGAATTTTGTGTCCTAGTCTAGGATTTCTATTTAGTTCAGCCAATATAATCCTTTCTATTCTTTGACGGATTGCAAGTAGTGATGAATTAATTTCATTACCAAGCAAGTGCAACCTCATTTTAAATACTATTAAAACGACTATATTTTTTTAGAATAGAATAGAATAGAATATCTTTATTTGGATTCAAACCACACATGTTCCATCAAATAATAATCTTGGAAAATGTTAAATATAAAAAGATATCACATCACATATATATGTGCAATTAGTCTCATGTAGATAAGTAAATCTCACTAGTTGTACTGTACAATATTGTAACCTTGCTCTGAGGCAGGTGAGCTGTAGTTGTATTTCTTCCACCACTTGTCTAGACGTGCTGGCAGAACGTCGTCTTGCACTTCGACGGATTCGCGCAGGAACGTGGCCATCTCTTTGAGTGTTTGAGGGAGCCTCTGTATGAATAGTCGCATTAAGATTTCCTTGGGCAGGTTGAATTCCAAGGCTTTCCGCTCCATCTCCCTAAATAGCTCAGAAAGCGTGCGGCTACCTACGGACATCTGGCTCATCATTTCTGTAAGCCTGTCTTTTCGTTGCAGGCTCTGCCACGGCTACGCACATGTTCCCTCAGTGTATTGATGCAGGATGTCTTTAAGTCCGCATCTGAAAGACATTGGAATTGTCTCCCAAGCCCTCAAAAATATTGAACCCTCGTCTGTTATATTGGTCAAGGTAGTCTGGATCGAATGGGCGTATTTTGAACTGTGTCCATGTTTTGGTGCGGCCTGTTGCTGGGCTCGCCACTGGGCTACCTGCATTTCCTGAGCTGGACGTCATCTTATGTGTGTGAGTGCTGACGAGAATAGATGGCTGTGTTACATCGTCCTCACCCGTCATCGTGCGGCTGTCTTCGAGAATTGTGATCTCGAGAGGGTGGTTTTGTGTGAGTTGTGTCTAAGGATTTACTTTCATTTGTGGCATTCATCCAAAGGGCTTGATGTTCTCATTGGATAGATGCGATTAATTCTTTTTTAATTGTGAGTTCAACGAAACGGGGCACCATTTATGTTGGATGTTTTGTAGTTATAGTAATAGCTATTGCGGGATAGCTGTCTATTTGTAATGATTTCCTACATTTTCATGGTAGTTGATATCCCCACCCGTTCCACTATCAGTCCCTGACATTTTCCGAAGGGTGAAGTAAGAAAACTCATCCATTTTCAGAGGTTTATTGCAAGTGGTGTAGGTAAGCATGAATCAATTCACAGTTAAACAAAACGGACCGTGCTCTAGACGGCAACAAAACGATATATTGTCAACACAACTGAATGTCTTATACACAAGTAATTATTAGTAACACAAACGTCTGATTCGTGATGAATACATTAAATAATTGAAAATATATGATTATATAAATCCTGATTGATTAGAAATTTAATTTAAAGTCACTGGTAAATATTGTCACTGATAGTTGATGGATAAAAATCGTGTAAAATCAGTCTTGAAAAAACATCACAAATAATTATTCCACTGTTTGTTACGTTTTAAATTATTTAATTATAATAATCCATTGAACTCTGATGTCCTGATGCGTAGAATCATATCTGAACTGTAATTAATGGTGTAAATTTAGATTAGTGCAAAGAAAGACAATAAATCCACATGGGCAATATAATCCACCGCATGTTACCTAAGTATTACGCTCGGGTGTTTATATTTATTAAACAAAACACTATTAATTACATTTAAATTTGCTGTTCAAGAAATCTCAATTAAAACTGCTTAAAACTAAAAGAGATTGTTTCTAAAATCACAGTTAAGAGAAATATTGTGTAAAAACAGAGTTAGATTATTTGACTTTAAAGAGCACTATATTTGTCAAAATTGAACATCGTTGGGTTGTAACGCGGAGCCGTGTGTTACAATATATCAACATCAGAAAGTTCGGCTGTAAAGAGTAATAGATTCATCATCAAAAATAGGAAAAATTAAGGTATAATTCGAGTGTAACATTGTGCAAAAATATGAGAACTATGACTAAAAATTAATTGTATGTATTGTTGACTAACATGATGATATTGTAGGGGTACTTTTCGCTGTTGCTTTCTAGTTCGTGATTTTGTACCCCTACTACTTATCAATGGTGGCCATTATTACTACCCGAGCATTCAATCAGTCTGTTCCTTTTCAGATGGTTAATATTAGAAGGCCGAAGAAAGGTTTCATGTATATATTACACACAATGTAGCACATAAATATAATTCACTGTTAATCTGAATTGAAGGAGTTGGATGGTAATAATACAGATTTTTTAATGTAAAATTATATCTTAAACACTATTCTCAGTTAGTCAAAATTGAATATATGTTTGTCAGCTGTAAAAATGGTTTTTATGCAAAAATATGATCTTAAACGCCATTCACAGTGAAGCTAAATTGTCAAACGATTCTAGACGGCAAAAATAAAAGTGATTTAAGTTTATAAAGTAAAATGTTTTATGCACACAAGTGGTTATTGTTACACAAATGTCTGAACAGAATTGTATTTATACCATCGACTAAAACATATGATGACATGTAAAAATCATCGTTAAAAGTTATCATTAAAAATGAAGATGTAAATTGTTTAAAGACTTCAATGATAAAAAACTAACAAAGCTTTAGCTTACTACTTGCAATATTTTCAGTTCATGTCAAACTATTAATCCATTCTTCTATGTGGACACTAAATTAAGTGAAATAAATCCGCAATGACACAACAGGCCACCGCGTGATCCTCGCGGATCGCGCGCGGTTCTGTCTATTTATAAAAACACTATTAATTACAAATAAAATTGCAGTTCAATAAATATCGATTGAAACTGCTTGAGACTAAAAGAGATTGTTCCTAAAATCACAGCTAAGAGAAATATTGTTTAAGGACAGAGTTAGAATATTTGACCTTAAAGAGCACAGCGTTTGTAAAAATTGACCTTCGTTGGGCTGTAACACGGGGCCGCGTGTTACATACCCCCCCCGACAGTGAAAATTAGTACACAATGAAGGGGGCTAACCTTACAGTAAATGTTATTGCTCTTTCATGCCGTATAACGACTGATTTTGGTTCTGTCAACACTGATACTGGCTCCTCTATTTCTCGCGTTCTTGGACGGATGGTTAGGTCGAAGTGTTCGAGAAAGTCACGTCCAATGATGTTTCATGTCGTGTTGTCGATGATGAACGTATATTTGAGACATCATTTTGAGTTGGAGAACGAGATTGTGTGTACTCGTACCCCAAACGTCGCTATGTTGGAGCCATTCGCGCAGGTCAGACTGTTGGTGTCGACTGGGTGGGTTGGTTCGAGATAATTGTGGCGTAGTGAGCTTACATCTGATCCAGTGTCTATGACAATTCATTCGCCAGAGATTGCGTCACGGATGAGAAAGTATGTTGATAGTGGCAACCGGCGATGAGATTGATTGCTGGCATTTGGGCGTTTGAAGCATGACTTAATTGGAGCCGTCGCTGTAAAGACAATAGTTTGATTGCGCTCTACCGCGAAGGCAACGTGCTTCGAGCCATCAGACGTGGAGCGGCCAACAATTTGGGGTGCTCAGCCTCTGCTGTCGCCGAGGAGGCTGACCCCACCCGTCTTCCGAACCTTCCATGGGCGGATCCTCCTGAGTTGTTGAGGGTGACCGCGCCCATTTGAACGTCGCGTCTGTGCGCGGGTATGTGCAGACGTTTCCGAGGCAATAACGTGTGTAGTGGCCTTCATTGAAAGTGCTTGAATTTCTCAAAATCTAGCTGTTTATTAATTCCTTACTGGCTGTAAGTTCGACGAACCGGGGCACCATAATGTAGGGGTACTTTTCGCTGTTGCTTTCTCGTTCCTGAATTTGTACCCCTACTACTTATCAATGGTTGCTATTATTACTACCCGAGCATTCAATCAGTCTGTTCCTTTTCAGATGGTTAATATTAGAAGGCCGAAGAAAGGTTTCATGTATATATTACACACAATGTAGCACATAAATATAATTCACTGTTAATCTAAATTGAAGGAGTTGGATGGTAATAATACAGATTTTTTAATATAAAATTATATCTTAAACACTATTCTCAGTTAGTCAAAATTGAATATATGTTTGTCAGCTGTAAAAATGGTTTTTATGCAAAAATATGATTTAAATGTCATTCACACTTCAGCTAAATTGTCCGTCTTCTAGACGGCAAAAATAAAAGTGATTTAAGTTTATAAAGTAAAATGTTTTATACACAAGTGATTATTGTTACACAAATGTCTGAACAGAATTGTATTTATACCAACGACTAAAACATATGATGACATGTAAAAATCATCGTTAAAAGTTATCATTAAAAATGAAGATGTAAATTGTTTAAAGGCTTCAATGATAAAAACTAACAAAGCTTTAGCTTACTACTTGCAATATTTTCAGTTCATGTCAAACTATTAATCCATTCTTCTATGTGGACACTAAATTAAGTGAAATAAATCCGCAATGACACAACAGTCCACCGCGTGATCCTCGCGGATCGCGCGCGGTTCTGTCTATTTTATAAAAACACTATTAATTACAAATAAAATTGCAGTTCAATAAATATCGATTAAAACTGCTTGAGACTAAAAGAGATTGTTCCTAAAATCACAGCTAAGAGAAATATTGTTTAAGGACAGAGTTAGAATATTTGACCTTAAAGAGCACAGCGTTTGTAAAAATTGACCTTCGTTGGGTTGTAACACGGAGCCGCGTGTTACAATATATTAGTTATTTGGAATCACGGGGAGGATCAACTGATAAATTTATTAAACATAGCAAATCAGGTGAGCGAGCTTAAATTTACAATTGAAAATGAATCAGGTGGCGAATTACCATTTCTGGATGGCAAGTTAATTAGAAATGGTACAAAACTAGAACGGGGTGTTTATAGAAAGGATACTTACTCAGGTATCCTTCTTAATTTCGATTCAAATCATCCATATAGAATGAAAATCGGTATCTTAAAATCAATGATAATAAGAAGCTTAAGATTAACAGATAAAAAACATAGAGAGATTGAATTAGGTAGACTGCGAGAAATATTCAGTGCTAATGGGTATACTCTAAAGTTAATTGAAGCAACTATAATGAGCGTTATAAGTAAATTTAATCATGACTGGAAGTACGTGAAGTCAGATAAAGCAAAAGATGACCGGAGGGTAATGGTTATACCTGACTCTAAACTAAGTAGAAAAATCAAAATGGTAGCAGCAAAATACAATATACGTACTATTTTAAAACAGACCCTTACCCTGGGTATTAAACTTCCCAACCAAAAGGAGAAAATAGAACCGTTAGACACATCAGAAGTATATGAAATTCCATGTAACGACTGTAACCTGATGTATGTGGGTGAAACCATGCGCCCAATTAAGGTTAGAAGAGGAGAACATAAAACCGCATGCAAGTATGCCCATGTTAATAGATCAGATCTTGCACGCCATACAGTAGAGACAGGACACACAATTAAGTGGGATGGGTGCAGACGTATATCAATCTGTAGCCGTAGCAGATCGACTAGACTGATTAGAGAATCCATCGAAATTAAATCGAGAAATGACATAATGAATGAAACAGCCGAAGAAAAATCACTAGGTCCTATTTGGAATACAGCACTAAATAATGGTAGAAAACGAAGATTGCACGAATCAGAAACTCGCTCAAGTAAAAGAATAAGAACACTGGACTGATATTAACTTATAGAGGTGGAGAGTGAGTAATTCAATATCGCCTAATTTATTTTTGATTAACTTATTATTTCATCCTTGATTACTTGTTATCTTATTTTATCTTTTATCTTACGTTCTGTTGTTAGTGTAGCATCTTTTAACAAACATTTATTTGAATCTTTCATTATCAAACAATTTTCAACTTCTTTTACGACCCCCTTTTTATTTTTATTTTAACTATCCACCTTAATAGAATACTTTTCCGTTTTGCTAACTCTAAATTATTTACTTTATTCACAGTATCTCGCCCCTTCTCTCCGGGATGCCACTCGTAATTACTTCATTTAGGATAGTACGTGTAAAAATAGGTCTGACATGTGCATTTAGGAAATGACAGTTATCATTTTAGTTTCATGTGAATTTCTGTTACACGTGCCGTTAATTACATGTAACAGATTATTTCTCAGTCTTAAGCAAACGCTCACACACACACAAACACACAGAGATGGCATACGCTTATCTAGTGATTAGTCAGATGTTGCTAAATCGCTGTCATTTCACTGGGATGAGTGTACACGTGCAATAGTTGATTACTCCTCAATCAAAAACAAACGAGAATACATACACACAGGCATGACGTACACTTGCAGACATATACACAAACCAATTTGACAGACACTTTCCTAGCATTTTATGCTTAAAAAATCTAACAACAAGTATAAATGGGGCAGTTTAAACTAATATTTCCACTTGACATATTGATGGTCAACTTATTGTGATGAGCTTTCCATCGAAAAATATATCCGTATCTGGATATCGAAAATTTTGGAACAAAAACTAGGAAGACAGTGGATGCAAACAAATCGGATCGCAAAGCGATAACCAGGTAAATATTATATTCCGTGTCACGCAACATGTTTCTTTTAACTCGTGTTCTATTTCTGAGAATAAATAAAATGTCCGAAAAATGTATTGTCACCCGAATATCCAAATGAACAGTGGCACAAACTGCGACACATCCTGTGTTGCGCAGTCAATGTTGCGGATTTATTCTGATATTATATTTGCTACTTTTCAATTGTCCTCCTTAAATAATGACAATATAAATTTACGTCAAATTGGGAAACTCATGATCTTTTTTAGAGAATTTAGCGGAAATGTCCCAAAAACCTTTTTGGACCCAGACCTCCGAATGAGCAATCGCACAGACTGCGAACCCTCCAATTATGCGCATTCTCATTATGTGATTAAGACTGACATGTCTTCCACAGGTCTTCCTCTATTTTGGATAATATATCGAAAAATTCGAGAAAACTGTTTTTACCCTGGATCTCCGAACGAGAAATTGCCAAAACTATGACACACCAGATGATGCGTGTTCACTTCTGGGTATTTAGGCTGACATTAATATTCGATAACATTCGATTGTCTTCGTCAAATAATGAATATATAAATTTACGTCAGAAAAGAAAACTCGTGTTCTGTTTGAGAGAATCTTGCGTAAATGTCCGAATGATCATTTTTCACTCAAATACCCAAATGACCTTTGGCTGGGGACTAAGAAACATCCGATGACGTGCCGTCAATGTTGAAGAATTAGACTGGTATTATATTACCATACTTCTTAAATCTTTTCCTAAAATATTGACTATATTAATTTACGTCATAAAGGAAAACTCGTGTTTTATTTGGGAGAATATAATGGAAAATGTCCCAAACGAAATTTTGTTTTCAAAGCTCTAAATGAACAATGTCACATATTTCAAAACATCCGATGATGCGCGTCCTTTTTTGAGAATTTAGAGTGACAATAATTTTTGGTTCAATTTAGTATGGTTTCTCAAATGATGACTGCATAAAATACCGTCGAGGGGGCCAACTCGTGTTTCATTTTAGAGAATATAGCGCAAATTGATCAGAAAAATGTTTTTGCTCTCAGATCTCTGAATGAGCAATGGCACAGACTGCGACACATCATAAGATGCGCTTTTGGGGATTAAAACTGATATTAATATTCGATGTATTTCAATTCTGTTCCTCAATTGGTGACTACGAAAATTTACATCTTATAAAACAACTTGTGTTCTATTTTGGAGTATATAGCGGAATATGATGAGAGAAATATTATTGTCCTCATATTTCAGAATAACATGAGTCACAGACTACGACACGTCCGACGATGCGCGTTCACTGAAGGGGATTTAGGCATACATTAATATTAGATAACATTCGTTTGATTTTCTCAAATGATGAAAATATATATTTATCTCAAAAACAAAAACTCGAGTTCTATTTTTATGAATATAGTGGAAACTACTCGGAAACAATGTTTTCCCTCAGAACTCCGAATGAGCAATGGCACAGTCTACGACACAACCGATTATGCGCGTTCAATTATTGGGATTTAGTCTGACGTTAATATTCGGTATATTTCAATTGTTTTCCTCAAATAATGACTATATAAATTTACGTCAAATGGACTAATCGTGTTATACTTTGGAGAATATAATGGAAATTAATGAAAAAAAAATTTCGCCCCATAACTTCGAATGGGCAATGGCACCGAAAATGACATATCAGATGATGCGCGTTCACATTTTGGGATTTTGTCTGACATTAATTTTCGGTTTTTGTTCAATGATGACTAAGTAAATTTATGTCACATAGGACAACACGTGTTCTATTTTAGAGAATATTGCGGAAAATGGCCGAAAAATGTTTTTTATCAAATTTTCAATTGACCAGTGGCCCCGACTGCGTCACATCAGATGGTGCGCGTTCAATATTTAGTATTTAGACTGACATTAGTGTTCGATAACTTTTGACTGTGTCCCTTAAATAATGAATATATATATATATATATATATATATATATATATATATATATATATATATATGCTGCTTCTGAGGTAAACAACAATATATCATCTACATACTTTTGTAAAGCGTGTACTAGTCAGTTATACATATTAGGCTTAATTTTTCAAGATTACACATGTATTCATCTGCCAGGAGGGGTGCCATGCAGTTTCCCTTATCTACACCATTGATCTGGCTGTAGAATATCCCTTCAAATATAAATTGCACGTTTTTTGTACATGCTATTATGAGGTCTTTGATGTAATTGTTGTCTATAGGTAATTCATAGAACTCATTTTAATAGGGGGACACAAGATCTCCGTTGTCTTCTCTAGTGGTATGTTTGTAAAAAAGGATGAGATGTCAAGTGAGACCATTTTATTATGTAGAATGTTCTTCCCTTAAGTTCATCCGCTATCTGGAAGGAGATCTTGATAGTGTTTGCATTTAGGATAGTTTGTATTGATTTTATTACTCTGCAGAGGAACTTAGCTGGTTTATGTTACGGAGCGTTGATCATTGACATAATAGGCCGCATCGAGGGTGCTCCTGAGGATGTCCGGGCTTTGTGAATTTTTGGTTTTCCGTACAATCTTGCGGTGTTTGTTCCGATTAGTTTTTGCATTTTTCATGTCCTCTTTGAGTTTTGATATATTATCGGAATCAGCCGTTGGTGATAAAACGTGTTTTCCATCTTTTCCAGAATTGCAATAATTATGGATTCGATATTTGTTGAATCATCTTTCTGTTTGATGCTTTGTTTGAATTTAGATTGATCATTTATAATATCGTTCATGGATTATCTATACGCGTCGGCTTCAAGTATAAATATTCCTGATCTTTTGTCGTGCGTGGTAAGTCGTATGGATTTATCTAATTAGAGTTTACGGAGTTCGTCTATGTGCTTTTTTTGATGATTTGGCTGCCTTTGAATTCTTTCTTTTTCGCTAACTATCTCAGCTTTCAGTCCTTGTCCACTGAATGTCTGTTGGGGGGCGTCTTTCGTTATGTCATTGTAGAAATTATCCGTTCTATCCTGAGTTTCATAAATGTCGCATTCAGTTACGTTTCTCTTGGCCATGCAGAATATTGCTCCTAAGGAGAGTAATTCTTTCTGAGGTTTTGACAAGATTACTTTTGAACAGTTGTAAATGTATGCCTCTGGGTTTGTTAGAAATTTCGATTGCGTAGGAAATTTGTCTGGATCCCTTGTGAGGTCCTTAGCTTCTTTGTCTGCTATTATTTTAATCAGCGTTTCTATCTTCATTGTAAAAAAGTGTATACGCTGTCCGTCAGATTTGCAATTTGACAAACCAGTGATTAAATGATTCTCTCAGCATCAGGCAGTTTTGATTGGTTGTCCTCGACAGCATTAAGCAATAAGCGAAATAAAGGTTTATTTGTCTGTTTTAAATTGTTTTTCTTGGAGCTCTTGAGGATTCGTTTTGGCACAATATCTGATTGCAAACACGATTTGAAAACGTAATTATTTCCAGAAGTTTGGCACTCACACAATTGTCTACAATATAAGCGTTTAATTTCTTACAGGTAAGAGACTAACCCCGTTTTTTAATAATCTTTATTATGTACATTGCTTTCGAATTTTACTAAGAATCTGTCGAATTGGAAAGAAAAAACACATTAATAACAAAGTGGATAATGGCCAATTATGACGAGAATACTAAACTTCGCTCTATAGTCTTTCATTTATATACTTTCAGAGTTTTTTTATTTGAATATGTTGGTGGCATAAAACATCACTTTTTAAAAATGTGTTTTTTGATTTTCCTATAGACACCAATGACATCAAAGATATCATATTTGCATGTACAAAAAACGTGCAATTTACATTTGAAAGGATATACTACCGCCAAATCAATGATGTAGCTATGGCAAGCTGAGTTGCACCCCTCTTGGCAGATGAATATATGGATCATCTTGTAAAAACGAACCTAAAATGTATAATTGACCCGTGCGCACTTTCCAAATTATGTAGATGATGTATTTTTGTTTATCTCAAAAGTAGCAGACCCTTCTGAAATCTTCAAACAAAAAAATGGAGCCGATCCAGATATCAATTTCATTCTCGAGGTAGAGAAAAACAATATCTTTCCCTTCTTTGCCATCAAACTCACTCGAGAAGGAAATGGGCATTTTACTCTGGTCATAACTTAAGATCGAGGAAAAACTGGGCTACCTCAGGAAAGGTATCCTATTGAACATCTAACCAGAGGGATTCATTGATATCAACATCAGACCACGGCAGATTCGCACTGGAGGGGATACCGTCCAGCAGGTTTTCCTAAACTTATTTTTTAGAAGCGACGTACAAACCTAAATAATTGTACGACGGCTGAATACAATAACTAAGGAGAATTTTCCTAGTATTAAAGTTAATATCAATATATAGTACACAGAGAATCATGAGTTTGAATGCCTAATATAAATTGCCATTTCTTTCCAAATCGTACATAGTCTACAAATTCTCATGTATATGGGGTAGCACATATATCGGATGTACGAAGAAGCAATTGATAAACAGAATCCAGCAACATTTACCACAGAAATTGATTAACAAAAGCTTGGTGCCATCAGTAAAATCAATTATTTCTGATCATGTATTGGAAACGGGGCACTCTGTCAATTCGACCAATTTCTCAATACTACATAAAGCAAAGTCAGAAAAATTATTATTTGTTTATGAAGCTCTTTATATAAAACAACAAGCACTTGACATAAATATTCGAATGTTTCATCAACGTGATGTTCTAATCGACTAGCCTCAAATAGCACAATTCAACGAAAATTTTCTAATATCCAAGCAAGACCGAACAGGTCCCCCACTAGAATCAACAAACGTCCAATCGGATTGGCAACAAGCTAAATAGGAATAAACAGATGCACATTCGGTGACAGAAATTTCCAAACCATATGAGCGTTCAACACTGCAGTCCACACTTGCGGTGTTACCAAGTGAAGAACACAAATTTGCGCGAAATGGTGAAACGAAAGACTGCACTCGGAAAAATAGCACCAGTAAATGTAACAGCAAACAATGCAAACAGATGCTTAATTCTCAAGCCATCAATACAATAATGACTAGAACTCTGACATCACTTTGCAATACAGTAAAAGGACCTTGCCATGCAAACAAGCTCGCACACAAACACAAACGCATATACACTTACCAATCAGGCTAAACAAGAAACAGAAACCCGAATTATATTTGTTGCCACCCACATATTCAAATGAAAACCGAGAATGTATAAAAGTAAAAGACTGTAGGGGGTAATTTAGTATTATCCACTTTGTTATTAATGTGGTTTTCCTTCCTTATTAGAAATTTTTTTTTTTTCTTCGAATGAGCAATGGCACAAACTAAGACAAATCCGGTGATGCGCGTCCATTTTTGCGGATTCAGGCTATCATTAATTTTGGTTTCAATTCAGTTGTGTTTCCTAAATGATGGTAACATATATTTCTGTCAAGTAGCGCAACTTGGGATCTATTTTGCGAGTATGTCGCAAAGAAATCATAAAATTGTTTTTGCTCTCAGTTCTCGAAATGCGAGATATCACGAACGACGAAATATCCAATGATGTCCGTTCATTTTGAGGATTTAGACTAGCATTAATGATCGATATATTTCAATTCTCTTCTTCAAATAATGATTACATAACTATACACACAAAAGAACCATTCGTGTTCAATCCTTTGATGCGCGTTCAATTTTGAGCATCTGCGCTTACATTAATACTCGATACATTTCAAAAGTTTGCTTTTTAAGATGATTATATAACTTTACGTCAAGAAGAACATTTTGCGTTCTATTTTAGAGAATCCAGCGGAAATTATCCCAAAAATATTTTATTCTTTCTGACCTCCGAATGAGCAATGGCAGGAACTACGAAACATCCGGTGATGCGCGTTCAATTTTAATAAGTTACACTTACATTTATACTAGATATATTTCAACTCTTTTACTTATGTGATGATTATATAACTTTACGTCAAGAAGAACAAGAAGAATATAGCGGAAAATGTCTTTAAAATTTTTTTTCTGTCCTCCGAATGACCAATGGCACAGACTACGAAACATCTGGTGATGTAAGTCCAATTTTGCGGATTTAGACTGGCATTCAATTTTGTTTCAATTCAGTTGTGTTTCTCAAATGATAACCACATAAATTTCCGTCAAGTCGGACAACTCGAGTTCTATTTTGAGAATATCGCGCAAAATGATCAAAAAACCTTTTTTGCTCTCCTTTCTCCAAATTAGAAATGGCGCAGACTAAGACACATCAGAGGATGCGTGTACACTTTTGCGGATTTAATTTGTCATTAATAGTCGGTACATTTCAACTTTGTTCTTCAAACGATGACTGTCATTATTTACTTCAAAAAGGAAAATTCGTTTTCTAGTTTACAGAATATAGCGGAGAATTATCATAAAAATGTTTTTGCTCTTAGATTTCGGATGAACAATTGCACAGAGTGTGACGCATCCAATGATGAGCGTTCAATTTTGGGGATTTAAACTAACATTAATATTCGATACTTTTCAACTGCGTTCCTCAAATGATATCTATATAAATTAACATCAACAAGGACAACTCCTGTTGGTATTTATAGAATATGTTGGAAAAAGAATACAAAAATATTTTTGCATTCAGATCTCTGAATGAGCAGTGACACAGAGTATGTCAAGTTCGATGATGCACGATCTCTTTTGGAGATTAATACTGACATAAATGATCGATATATTTCATTTGTCTTCTTCATATAATGACTACATAACTTTACGTCAAACAGAATTCTATTTTAGAGAATATAGAAGAAAATCTCCCAATTTTTCTCTTCTTTCTGACCTCCGAATTAGCAATGGCACGAACTACGAAACATCCGGTGATGCGCGTCCACTTCGCGGATTTAGATTGACATTAATTTTCGTTTCAATTCAGTTGTGTTTCTCAAATGATGGCTACACAAATTTCTGTCAAGTCAGACAACTCAATTTTTATTTTGAGAAAATGGCGCAAAATGATCAGAAATAATTATTTTTGCACTCAATTCTTCGAATAAGAAATGGCACAGACTATGACAAGTTCGATGATGCTCGTTCACATTTGGAGATTTAGACTGACATTAATATTCGATATTTTTCGATTTTGTTCTTCAAAAGATGGCTATATAAATTTACATTAAAAAGAACAACTCGTGTTTAATTTTATAGAATGTGGCCGAAAATAAGAACAAAAACACTTTTTCTCTCAGATCTGCGAATGACCATTGGCATAGATTACAGCGAATCTGAGGAGGCGCTTTATTTTTTCCGAGATTTCAACTGACATTTATATTCGATACAATTCAATTGTGTTCCTAAAATTGTCTATATAGATTTACGTCAAATAGGACAATTCAATTTCTACTTTAGAGTCCATAGCAAAGAATAATCAAAAAAAGATCTCGGGATGAGCAATTGCACAGACTACGATACATCGAATGATGCGCGTTCACCTTTGAGGAATAAGACTGACATTAATATTCGGTACATTTCACCTCTGTTCCTCAAATAAGGAATACATAAATTTATGACAAAAAGATAACTCGTGATCTATTCTAGCGAATATAGTTAAAAATGTCAGAAAAAATGTTTTTGCTCTCAGATCTCCGAAAGAGCGGTGGTCCGGATTACGTCATATTCGATTTTTTCCGTTTTCTTTTAATGATTAAAACTGGCATTTATATTCGATAACTTTAACTTTTGTTCCTCAACTAAACACTATAAATTTTTGTCAAAATGGACAACACCTTTTCAAAATTAGACAAGATATTAGAAAATGACCAGAAAATGTTTTTGCTCTCAGATATCCGAATGAGCAATGGCACAGACTACGAAACGTTTTACGATTTAGACTGACATTAATATTTGATACTTTTCCATTTTATTCCTCAAATGATGGCTATATAAATTTACGTTAAAAAGAACAATTTATGTTCCATTTTAGAGAGTATAGCAGAAAATAATCATTAAATAATTGTTTTCTTTCAGATCTCTGAAAGACAGCCTATGATTTGCTTCCACTTTTGTGCATTTAATCTGACGTTATTTTACCATATCTTCCAGCTGAGGTAATCCAGTTTTGAACAATTTCTTTTACATCAAGTAGGACAACCTGTTATTTATTTGGAGTGGACAGCGGATATATATATCAAACATCAGCTCTTCTCTCGTATCTGCGAATGTTAAGTGACACATATTTGGACAAATCGGATGATTCGTGTTCATTTTCCCGGACTTAAACTGGCACAAATGTCTGATATCTTTCAATTGTGTTGCTTAAATGTTTATTAAATAAATCTACATCAAATACAACAACATGTGATATATTTTGTAATAGAAAGTTTGTCATTATAAGCCAGCTTTTTCTTGGTTATACTCAAATGACACTTTTAAAAAATTCACGTCTAATAGTAAAACCTTTTATCTATCTGGGAAAATCCAGCAGTAAAACGCTGTATACTATGTTATATTCAAAAGCTTTTTCGCTTAATATTTGAGGGTAAGCATTATTAGCGTACCACGCATCTAATTAAATGTGCTCAAATATGAAGAAGAAATAAAAAATAAAAGTGCATTTTATATCTGCGTGTAAACGCTGAAACTGAAAATAATAAGAAAATTTAAAGAAGTGAGAAAAGTCAATGATTCCTAAAAAACAATCCTCGTTTGTGAGATGCTCCGTTGATCACATACCGACAGTAAGTGGATATCAAACACTTGTTAACGAGATTCTAAAATACATTATGATTATTTCATTTGGTATCCTAGGTTAAGCAGCGTAAAGAATTTTACAACTGTAGAGGATGTACATTATTTAATGATAAATTATTTGATTTTGTAAATCGTTATTCATATTTTCTGATACAAATTTAGTAATGATTTGCATGTTGCTGTAACGTTAGTTTGTCGGAAAATATCTTTTATCCAACGGACTCGATTGGATGCGCTAGCGATTTAAAAGAAATGCACTAGCATTTAACCTAACTATTACACTTTTATTTATTTCCCCTATAACTCTTGTTACGTATAATGCATGAATTTGCATGTCATAAATTCGTATGCATGTTTTTAAGTTACTTTATTTTTAAACACAGACTCTTTGGGATAAGGCCTCTTCACATTAGCAAATCAACATAGTGTGAAATAAACTAAACAAAAAATCGTGGCCTGTAGCCATAGAACATGTGTCTTGACGACCAAGAGGCAGAAGATGGTCAGTCCAATCAGGGTAGCATGAATGTTGCGAGGTTTAAATGGATAAAGCAATCAACGTATTTGAGGTGAAGACACGAGATTTGGTGTAACTGCGCAGTAAATTTTATTGTTTTATGTGTTTGATGGAATGAAACCAAGCGTACCAGATATGTAGGGCACGTTTCGGTTGCTGAAGCAAACTTGGGCTCCTGATATCTAAGCAGATAATGTTCATCAGCCTTGGTTACCAGACTATCTAGGAGAAGGAATACTCGTAATATAAACTATCCTCAATAAGAATGGGCGATCTAGATTTCTTTCACAGTCCAAATATAACCACGAATGACTTATGGTTGGAAGACACTGAAACATTTATCGCTTTTGACATTTTTATTGCTCTGAATGTTGATGATGATGAAATGCAGATAATAAATTAACATATCTACATTTACTTTGGTGGAAATTTTTATTATGAGATTTCGACTTTGTAGCTTGCGTTATTCACCTCTTGTCCAAATTCATGAAAAATATGACAATAATTTAACTTATTTGATTTTTAAATATCATTTTTATAAAGTTGGCAAGTCTATGACGCAATAAACGTTGAATGATTTCGTGAACTAGGATTAATTGATCTAGTGCTACAATGACATTGTTTCTGATGTCATACTTACTGTTTAACTTTGTAATTTGATATAATAAAAATACACAACTCGATGTATAATTTGGTCGCTGTTATCACAAATTAATCAATAATGAGCCTCATTGTCGATGTCTGTCGAACGTCAGATTATCGAGTTGCTCACAGTAAGCAAACAGTCGCAAAGACTTGGGAGGCTTCACACTGTAAAGTATATAATTAATGCTACTATAAATCCAGGAACACTTTTGGACTAACAACTGTTGACAATCTATTGGTATAAAATCAGGATCGGTGATATGTTTAAGTTCTGGGTTAGATGAATCAGAGTCAGTAATGAAGACTCAAAATACACCACCGCTTTGAAAAAATATTGTCAATTAAAATACCAGACAACGAACGGTTAATAAATCTCCATCTCAACTATAGGCCAGTTTTGATATATTTAACATATTATTTAGTTTGTAACATTAATAAATAACATCCATATAATTTTTCATAGTATTCTTTTTATTTTCATAAATGAAAAGAATTTTTTTCAGATACAAGAACGCTAGTTGTCGATCAACTTACATATACCATTCGACCCGACATTTAAATACTCGAATGACAAAACATTGCCACCTAAACGCTTGTTTTAAATCATATAGTGAATACACATGTGCAATTGCGCAACAAATCGATGTAATCTTACAAATATGTTTTCCGGCAGTATCATTTAAATTAAATACTAAATGTAATAACAAATGGGAATTAGCATCATACGAGGCTCTATAGATAAACAAATTGCAATAGGATTTATGCAAGCAGAAGAAGCATGTTCAGGAATGGAGCTTGTATTGAAGGTGATGCTGGAAATTGTTTGCTTGATTTCTTTATCTCACACTCTGTTCAGCTTTACATTTTTCTTCTTTGTTTTCCCTTCCTTTTTATACATAAAGCGAGGAGCATTTGTAAATAATTGAGAAGAAAATGAAAAAGAAGCTGATCAAGAATCTGGAGCAAATTTAACATTTTGTACAAGGAAACGGCACCATGAAATTTAATATGGCTCGCCTTCCAAAACAATTTATCTATATATTCGCAAAATACGACACATACATCAATTACGGACGCAATTACAATGAAAGCAATGACAAACCAAATGACGTTATGCAAAAGGAGTGGTCTAAATTGCGCAAAAGCAGTGGTCTAAATTGCGCAAAGCAAAGGCTAGCATAACGAAGAGGGGATTGGTTACACCACATGTACAGTGGGATTGGATGAACGAATATACTAACGAATCCAGAACAATGGCTGTAGATACTGGTAGAAATAAGAATTATTAATAAATGTTATTCCATGGAGTACGTTGTTTTGTTCTTATACACACACATATATATATATATATATATATATTTCTACCAGCACCGGCAGCTATTATTCTGGATTCGTTTGTATATTCGTTCATCTAATCCCAACAATACAGTTGTCTTAATAAATCCACTCTTCGTTATGTCAGTCTTTGGTTTGCGCAATTTAGTTCACTCCTTATGCGTAACGTCATCTGGTGTGACATCGCTTTCATTTTAATTGCGTCCGCAATTGATGGGTGTGTCGTACTTTGCGGAGAGTAGTCTAATTTTGAAGGCCTGTCTATTATGTCTTTTTTCCAGTCTAACTTAATTTGTTTTTGAATTACTTTCTGTACGTTTAAGTAGGGTTCAGCTTATTAATTACAAAAGTTTCAAAAGCCAGAAGCACATTTTTGTTTTTGCCTTTTTCAGAATTGAAAAATTGTTACAACTAACAGGTGACCTATAGGTAGTACATGTTCGCAAATTGCTGATTTTGTGCATGAGCTGCATTCCACTTAAATAGTTTTTCAGGGAGATGAAGATTAATTCCAGATAAAAAGCCTCTTTATGATCTGCCGATGTATTGAGCGTTCCAGGTACAACGAAATTTGTAAACAGACAAAGTTGTTAACGTCATAGTTAGGCTATATTTTTTTTATTTGTGCACATCACATTTGTTGTGTTGAACACCACTCTCACCTGTAGTGATGGAAACTATACTTTAGTTGCTTGAATTACTTTTATTTTGAGGATCTCAGCTGGAAAATAATCTCCAAAGGGAATGATAAGCGTTACAATCTGGGGTGTTTCGTTTTCTCCAAATTGGACACGATTTTTTGACGTTGCCTCAAGTTGTACTCGATGAACCAGTCGGTATAGCCATTATTTCTCAACGCTTCGTGAAGCTAATTTAGCTCTAATGAAATGTTGTGCGGTGAACAGTTCCTGCTAGTTCGTGTGCTCAAATTTATTATTAGGTTCGTTACCTTTTGCCCCTGGCACACTACTGAAATAATGGATATACTGTCAAGACTAGCTTGATTCCTTGTGAACCCACCTTGAGATGGTACCTTCTTGTTCTTCTTCTATTGTAAACTTGATTCCTTGCTTTATCTTTTTTATGAGATGCAGCAATGCATTTTTATCTTCATCCTTTCAACGAGCATAAATTATCGTCAACGTAGTGTACGTAAGATTGAGCTCCATTGATAAATGTTTTTAATCCAGTTGTTTCTAAATGATGCATGTATATGTCTGACAAAACTGGTCCAATAGGACTATCCAAACCTATGCCTTAAATTTGTCTGTAAAAGAGACCTTGGAATACGAATTTTATGTTGGATGGACATAATAAAATTAATTCTCTTATGTCGTCCTCTTCCATCAGTGTCTCCGCTCCTGATGATCGTACATATTCAAATAGGATATTTATAGTTTTATTTATTGGAATGCTAGTACAGAGGGATTTCATATCGAGAGACACGAGTTTCCACCATTTCAAATTCAATTCCAGATATATTTCCCCAAATTCAAAGCTATCGTGTACAATTCGCTCTATTCTTGGTTTCATGATAGGTTTTAAAATCCGGCATATAAATCTGGCTGCCCGTTCTGTGGAGAATTAACCATAGATAAAATGGGTGTGCAAAGCAAAAATCTATCATTGTTGGTCATTTTGTGAACCTTGGGCAACCCATATAATATCGGTTTCGTTGAGCCTAAGGGCTTTACATGTTTGCATTCTATAATGAAAGCATTATTGTACTACATGTCGATTTCTTGTTTAGCCTTGTCTTTCGAAATAATTCGGTTTAACATCTCTCCTATGGAATTTTCTCATTTTGCCGTAGTGTCGCGTTGTAGCTCTTTGCGTTTAAATTTGAATTTGTCGTTCAGAATTTGTAATATAGCCTGACTATAGACCGCAGAGTTCATTAATCCTACGCCTGTCCCTTTGACTGGCTTCATCAGTCTTATTTTTTGTTTAGTTGTAGCTCTTTTACTTCCTCTAGATACCTTTTTGTGACCAGTTTCATGACTTTTAATGTGCGCATATATTGGCCATATGCATTTCGAAGATCCGACTAAAAGTGTGAGATGTCGTAGTTTTCCGTTGAATTGTGTTTTGTAGCATCTTAAAAAAAGCATTCCATTGATGCCTGCGTATGCGTTTCTTCATGTTAGTTTATTCTAGCTTTTGTTATGCAGCATTTCGGTCCAAGAGAGAGATCTTTATATTGATGCTTCGTTAGTTTGATGTCAGTGTAATAAAAAATAACTTTGCCTGAATTCTGAAGAAACTTTTTGACATAAGAGAATTTCAGTGCATTTCGCGCTAGTTTTTAAATCTCTCTCTCCGCGAAACTTCTGTAATCCATGCCACCTCTTTCATCTTCTATCACCTGCAGATTCAACTCTTTAGACAGACATTTTGTTTGTAGCCATCCGCTTTTGCTTCTTCTTCTTCGATGATATTTTCAAGAATGTGGCGATGAATATTCTCTGATTGATGCTGATTGGTAAATTTCCAACGCTTAATCGCGTATGTTGGGATTGTTTCCTCACATGGACAATTTTTATAATGCATCACACGTCGCACAAATTCACCATATCAACATGAATAGGATATATTAGCATTAATGGTCTTTCGTGGAATAAGGTGACCACGATACTTCAATAAACTTATTGTTACCAGTTGCTCAATTTTTAAAAATAAAAAAAAACTTTTATTTTACATTGAATAACATTCACGAATATATATTATTTCTACCAGTATCTACAGACATTATTCTGGACTCGTTAGTATATTCATTCATCCAATCCCAACTGTACATTTGTCGTAAACAATCCCCTCTTCATTACGCCAGTCTTTGTTCTGCGCAATTAGTCTACTTCTGTTGCGTAACGTCATCTGGTATGTCATCGCTTCCATTGTTATTGCGTCCGTAATTTAAGGGTGTGTCGCATTTTGCGGAACGTACGTTATTTATGAAAGCCTGTCTGTTATGTCATTGTTCCAGTCCAATTTAATTTTTTTTAAAATTATTTTCTGCACTTTTAAGCAGGGCTTCAGCTTGTTAATTGCAATAGTCATAAGTCAGAAGCATTTTTTGTTTTCGTTTTGTTCCGAATTGAAAAATTGTTACAACTAACAGCTTGACGCGTGAATAGTACATGTTCGCGAATTGCTGAATTTTGTGCAGGAGCTGCACACCGCTTTAATAGTTTTTGAAAGAGATGCAGATTTATTCCAGTTTCAAGCCTTTTTTATCAGTCGCTGTACTCAGCGTTGAAGGTATATTGAAATTTTTATAAAGGCAAAGGTGTTAACGTCACAGTGAGGCTACCTTTTTCATTCGTGCTCATCAGTTTCGTTGTGTTGAACACCACTCTTACCTGTAGTGATCAAAACATTGCTTTAGTTGCTCGATTTACTATTCTTCTGAAGATTTCAGGTGGAAAATAACCTCAAAAGGGAACAATAAGCGTTACAATCTGGGGTGTTTCGTTTTCCTCCAAATTGGACTCGATTTTGTTGCGTTTCTTCAAGTTATAATCGATGAACCAGTCCGGATAGCCATTATTTATTAACGCTTGGCGAAGCAAATTTAGCTCTAATTTAAGTTGTTCATTGAACAAATCCTGCGTATACGTGTGCCCAAATTTATTACCAATTTCCTTTTGTACGCCCTTTGCGCACTACTGAAATAATGGATTTATTTATCTATGGATTTATTTACCAATGGAACGTGGCATCCTTAGGGATACCGTATAGGCTGAACTTGAAAGAAAGCCTAAACAAGAAGCATTAGTGATGTTAGAACGGAGAATTTTGTGTAAAGTGTGTCAGTGAAACTCAGTGATTAGAGCACCGAATTACGATACAGAAGTTCTCAGGTTCGAGTGCTGTCTGCGGCAAATTTCTGACAGTACGTTTTGAATTCCCAATTAGGACACAACCGGTCTATATTCTATATATGATCCTTTAATTATATGAATATCCACTTCAATGCCACTTCCACATGAAATTCTGTATTTGTTATATAACGGCAGATTTTGGATATTAAGTTGGAAATTTAGATCTAAATGAAAGCTATATAGGCTCTACCAGCCACAGGATTACATGGACTCCTGGACAGTACCCCGTACTTCCGAATGGCGAATGAGCTATCAACAGCCACCGGCAACCATGCAACTTACTGCTGCCTTGCAGACTGCGCTTTGATGTGCAAAGGCTAGAGGTGCATCCTCGATCAAAAAGCCGAGTGGTGAGGGAACACCACTTGTACCAAATTCCCAAGAAACTCCATGAAAATGGAGCCGACTTATCCTCCAAAAGGAGTCAGCCGCAGTAAAGTAAAGTAAGAAAGTCTACCTGAATATAAGTCTAACCAAGAGCCATTATGTAGTTTATAAATGATAATTCTGTGTAGTGTGTGGCAGGTTAGCCCAATGGTTATCACACCATATTACAATGCAAACGTGCCAGGTACAATAATATATTTGTTCACTTCATTGCTGCTTCCCCATGTAACGCGGTATCTGTTCTGTAATGACAGATTTAGGATGATTATTTGGAAATTTATGGCTAAATGGATGCTATATAGGCTATAACTGAAGGAAAACCTAACCAAGATACATTAATTAATATAAAACGGAAAATTGTTTGTAGTGTGCGGCTGGTGGCATGGTATTTAGAGGACCAGATTCCGAACCAGATGTGCCATGTTTGAGTCGTCCGCGGAAAATTCTGGAAAGTACGCGATGGGTTCCCAATAAGGACGTAACACGTATACAGGATAAACTGCCTTTTCGCGAGATGTAATACAATATTCTAAGGGTTGGTATAGCTTTTATTGTTTTTGTCGTTTATGCCAATTCCCTCCGAATTTGTTATTGTGTTATACAGGCGAGACTTAATTATCCATATCTCCGAGGTCAGGGTGTTCATTTGTGCAGTTAATCCCCTTACCAAGATTTCCAATCCGTCAGGAGACATTTTGTATCTTTAAACAAATGCTTTATTTGTAGTTCATAATATAGAGAAAATTTCTCGTATTGTAGAGTATCTAACCCTATCAGCTAATGAGCATAGATGCTAAATCTGATTCAGTCTTAATGCACCTATTTGATTCTGATAAGCTTGTTTTGCCTTCCACATCTATTACGTTCATGCCTACTATATCGTGAGCTAAATTGTCAATGTTCTCAAACTTAAAATTAGCATCCATGTTAATCGAATTTCAATATATTTCGATACTTTAATAATAGGCAAATGATTGTTTACTACTTACATAGCAATACACTCGAATCAGTAACCTCGAAAAATATAAGACACAAAAAGCAGAATTAATAAATTACCTGTTCCCGAACGTTCCCAATATAAACGATTCACAACACAAATTAGTAGCAGAATTATATTGTGAAGATCAGGATTTGAAAACCTTAATACGGAAATAAAATTTTAATTGCAGTCTTTTGGAGAACAAACACCAGAACAGTTACAGTATACCGAAATTCAAATTACACACAATTCAAATGAATATATACTACAAAGTAATTAAACAAAGAATTTTCTAGTAATTAGACGAATAATTTCTTTTTTAATAATATTATGTAAAATCAGCCACGGTGGTATAAATTTATCAATACATGTTACTTTAATTTTTTCGGTGGAAATACCTTGCTGCACTCTATAAAGCGCATGGATTTAGTAAAAGAAAGATACAAATATTTTTAAATTTATTTCACTTCTGCCGTTCGATTCTGTTTACATTATTGCTTCATCAAGGACTTCCTCTTAAATTTATTCTACTCCTAGATTTCAAGGCTGACTGTTAATAGATCTTCTCCCCCTTAGGCGTTGGCCTTGCCACCCTGCTCATGCGACTAAGTGCGACAGTCCGTGGCCAATTAGGCATGTTATCTACAACTTTATTGTGCTCCGTATTCACACTTTGCACACGATGCGACCCATCTCTCCTCGAAATCAAGCTCGAAAAGCTATTTTTCACGCGCTAGCTGTTGCAACAGATCACGGAGAGCCGGCATGAGGTATGTATAAGGTTTATGCACTGAGTTTATTGCCGGAAATTAGCCGCCGGTCAGAGCAGACGATCCTCTTTCGAAGCGTAAATGATGGGAGCTCCAAAAGCAGACGTTGATGGTTCAAGATTTCCAGCCCATAACATTCCTTGGATTGTTCAATTTGTTGCCACTTCACCATATACTATTCTATGCATAGTTTAAAGTAGTCGACCGTGGGCCGTGGATATTCGCTGCAAACTAAATGTGAAAAAAACTGGTCTCCTCCACCTTCGGATTGCATACCACTTTATGAAAGTTATGCTTCCTAGGTTTGAATAAAATAATCGTCCTTTTTGACAGTCTAACATCTAATCCAATTTAGTAATGAAGACCAAATAAGTGTGTTTGAGTATGTATTACAACAAAAGAACATGATAGATATTTTTATTTATTAGTCATTTCCTGTCCTGTTTGCTCGCAGAAACTTTTCAAGCGACACATTCCTGACACAAATTCGCTCAATTAGATTTTACGACGCTTAACGGCGAAGATATTGTTAATAAAAACACATAAACTTCAGTATGCAATTGCATTATTGCATGTTGTCCGTTGAAAAATTCTAGAAATGTAACTTATATAAAAATTCTAACATGTGGCAACGTTTCCTGCTTTATCGTCGAAAGCCGTCTGATTCTAAACAGGTTTTAGATTGCTCTGCTAGTCTTTTTTTAAATCTATGTATTGGAGTCACCCGAGCATTTATATTTTTCGCATGATATCCATTGTACTGGTCGTTCTCTAGGAGCAGTATACTGGTTTTGCTCCCCTTTAGACGATTTATTCGTTGATGTTGGTGTGTTTATATATTGATTATGCTTCAATGCCACTGGATGTCGCCGTTTGTACGGACTTGCTGCTAATTCCGCATTTTTTTCCAATATGTTATGTTGCTCCTGCAGGATTATATAACAGCAAACATACATAGAGTCGCAGCTGCGACTGTGTTGGCCATCATGACCAAGCTATAAATAGCAAGAGTTCCTTATTCCAGGTCTCCCTGGGCATTGGATATTGTGCCACATCTGTTAAAATCCATCAGCATTCGCATAATGGCCTCATGCGCTTGTAACCTAGACAAAGACTCAGCCAGCTTGAAAAACCACTGCTTGATGTAAGCAATGGTAACAATAGGCATCTAACTCAGTAATGGGTTCAGTGTTTACAATTATGAAAACTCGAGACTGAAGGAAACTGTGGCCACTGGCAACTGGACAGATAGTGCTCCGATATGTTATGTTGCTCCTGCTGGATGATATAACTGATGAGCAGATAGTGCTCATCAGCCATAGGTGGCAGACTATCTAGGAGAAGGAAAACTCCGAATACAAATCATCACTAGGAATGAGTGACCTAGTATTCTTATACAGTCCACATATAATCGTGTATATGGCAGTGAAATTTAGTAACTTTTGACTTTTGTATGGCTGGACATGATGATGATGATGATTATGAAAACACCTGATGCTTAGCTGGGAAGTCATCCGATAATCGTCTATTATTTTCGTGATACGTCCTATTGACTGTGAATTCTATCTAGCCTCACATTTTTTGAACCACACGTGTAGCTTTTCTACATTAAAGGAGTAATCACCTAAATTCTGATGACAGTCGGTAAAAACGCGCTGATTCGGACGAAAACAACGAAATATTCCTGTCAGACTTCTCTTGGTCGTGGTACCCATTTTTTCTTCATTTATATTGGTTGGCTCATTTATGTGGATTCTCTGGAAATTTATTATTACTGTGTAATCCAGCCGAGACTTAATTATTACTTTCTCCGCAGTCAATTTGTTCATTTTGCAGTGAGACATTTAACTGTCTTCGCCAATCTGTCAGAAGCCATTTTCGATTTCAACTCACGCTATATTTTTAATCAATTATATACTAGATTTTGCTAGTATATAGCGTATGCAGTTTGTATAACAAAAATACAAATATTTATTATTTTAAGTTCCCTTATGCGGCTCAATGACTGCTTTCATTATTGTGCTGACAGCATCATCATAAAAAGTGCACTTTCATCAGGACTTCCTAGTGAATTTATGTCAGCCTTAGATAGGAACCCTAGCGTGCGTCATAGTTTTGAAAGTTGCTATTGCAAAACTAAGGTCAACCAGCTTCAACTTAATCCAGGCAGGTCCCACAAACTTCAAGTTAACAAAGTTCCAAGTTGAAGAACTATGTATTAGCCCAAAATTCTGTATCAAAAATCGTGAGAAACCGCACATTCAGGCATCAATGAATTTTTTTGGAAGAAGCTATCATACATAACACAATTGAAAACTGATAGTTCGCTTTTTAAATAGAAACTAAAAAGTGCATGAGAATAGAATGTGCAAAAATTCAAAGCTAATGAACGGGCTACTAGAAAGAATTTGTCGAGATAATTTGTGCTAAAGCGAACAGCTAAAGCAGACTCAAAGTCAGGCAAAACGACAGGCGTGGAGATTGTGAATTCTACCGAATAAACTAGAACCAAATTTAGAATTATTATTGATAACAAAACAATTTAAGCACAAAATTGTACAACTTGTTGCCAAAACAAATCTAGAAAATTCCATAACGAATATTCTTAACAAAATTATTTCACATATGGATGCGAAACAGGATAAACATGCATGCAAAGACTTTAGGTTCAACACCAGCGCTAACTTGCGGGCTGCTTAATGTTTATGAAGTAGTCAGCAATAATATTCTTCCTCCATTCAGACATGTGTTATGGTAAGCGTCTAGCCGCAATTGACAGCCAGATTTTATGCCGGATTATAAACCCTATAATAAAATAAAGATTGGAATACGTTGTTCAGTATAGCTTCCTTTTCTGGAAAAATATCGCGAATAAAATTTACAGAAGCGGAAAATGATATCTACATATATATGCCCTATTTACTTGAATTCTGCTGAATTGAAATAAATAATATATTTGAATATCTGTAATCATCATAGGTGTAAACGTTTAAAGAAATGGGCGATATAATGTAATTTTATACTTCTGTATACCTAACGTAAAACTTTTGTTTCAGTGAGTCTTATAAAGTACAATTGACTCCATAGGTTAGTCTTCTTGGATCAATCTTAGCAAACATATATTTGCATCATTTGGAAACAAACGAATTAAATCCATTTATCAATGGAGCCAGGACGCACGTACGCTACGTTGATGATATTTTCCTGACCGTTGGAAAGAATAAAGCCACAAATTCGATGCTACATCTAATAAACAAGGTCGAGCAAGCAATCGATTTCACATTAAATGATGAACATGAAAGATATCTGTCATTTCCAAATAAAAGAGTAACGAAAGATGGAGAAGGTACCAACTCTAGATCATTTCGCAAAATATCAAGCTTGGGTGGGCATTCAGTCTTTTAATCCACTAGTGCACGAAGGGCTTGGAAATGGGAATTTCTATTAACTTTTGTCACACGAATATGCGGGATTTGTTCCATTAAGAACATTAGATTAGTGCTAAGCTTGCATGTGGAATGAGCAAAATATTGGCTATCCCGACTGGTTTATCAAATATTATTTATGACCAAGTTATAAAGTCTAGACCAATGTGGAGGAAAATAAAACACCACTGAGAAAAGCAATAAGTGATCACATTGGAGATGATTTTTCGGCTCCGATATTTAAAAAAGTAATTCAAGTGAATAAAGGTCAATTTTTGTTCACAGTTTGTTAAATACGATGACGTCGATGTTTATTTCAAGTTCGCACACTGGATTTAGAATACTTTTGCCACTTGCTCAATAATTGATTGTTTAATTTTATTACCTGCATATATGTGGCGAAAGCTGACAATTTTTTTCTTTTCATGACTCCATAGCAATTTTGCAGCCTAAATTTCCTACGTGAGAGTTTTAAAATATTACGAGATAAATGATATGACAAACAGTTCAGGAATTCAATATCATTTGAATTGTCGACTATTATAATGAAGCTTTAATCGGCCAAAAAAATCATAAAATTCTTTTATATCAGCTGAGTATCTATATTTTTTATATATTATCTTTGATTGCATAAGACGGAAATCCCCGAGACACCTTTGGTCTCAAGCAAGAATCAATCGAACACCTCAGAAACTAATCGTGGTTATAAGTACTTTGATGCGGATATGAGTCAATGTAAACGTTTACTGGATGACTTTGACTCAACGATATCTGATGAAAATTCTATGAAAATTAAAATGAATGCTACAGATTCTACAATCGATAATACGTCACCTTCATATATTCCGAATATAACAGGTATGTTATATGTCATAATAGTAACAATATAAGGTGAGTTTTTGTTCTCAACTAGCTATATTTGAATTCGGAAATGAAAAAACTAATAAAGACAAAAATCCTTATTTTCTATAAATAAATCAAGCTCAACTTTCCTCATTAAAGTCAAAACGCAGATCAGGTAATTTCAATTAATCCAGGTTCGCAACAAAGAAGTTCCTTCAAGAACAAAATGTTTCATTATTCGATACCCACCCCTCTTTAAGGAAAGATTAAAGCGCATATAATCTTGTTATAGATGTGAACAGTAGAGGAAGTAAAAATTTAGAAAAAGATTTATTAAATTCATCTTTATGAGCTCCTGAAAAACACCAATCCAATTATATGTAGCCTGTCGAAAGTTAATCCACAAACTAAAGTCAGTCGCTTGTGCTGATTACTTTTAACCTTCCATAATCATCACTATTTTGTACTTAAGGATTTTAGCTATGCTATGCGACAAGATGGATACAACGGGATGAGTGTTTATATCAAAACTGCAAAAGTTTTTTAAATAATTAATATCCATCTGCACAGTTCATGCTTGCTTAATTGTTATACTTTCGGCTAAATCTGATAAAATTTATCGTTTTTGATTGCATAAAAAGTGTGCAGCCAACATCTCCAGTCAAGTACATATGTGCGATTACTAAGTTTTATCTAATTTTGCTTACCATATATTTATTTTTCTATCAACGCTAGCTAGCATATCGTTTTACTTTAGTGATGACCATGGAAGTTTGGAGCACTTCAGTTCGTGTGACTAACAGTAGTTTCACAACATATTTTGTGCGGCTGATTAAATACGATGGATTTCGTATTTGAACACTTTTATGATGACCCGCGCGATTAGTTATTGTTTAAATAATTATAACGTTTTTATACATTCGTTAGTGTTCCAGCGTGTGACTGAGGACTTTTGATCAATTTTTGGCTCGTTGAAAACCAAAATTATCAAATGAAAAAAAATTATAATCAAATGAACTGTAACAGCCCGGTTAATAAAATCTTGAATGCTATACATTTCCGTGTACAGAGCTTATTTTAAAATTTATTAATTAGTTCTCACTGGTCCCGCAACCCGAACGCCGTGCACACGCTGTTTGTCTGGAAATGAATTTGAATGAACATCTTCTTTGGTATTTATGTGCAAAATATTGTTTTTTCTTTAAAACATAATAAGTGGGAATCTTTGCGTGAAAACGTACTTTCTATGAAATTGTACTGAACTGCTTATTCTTATAACCAATTGAACTATTTTTTTCGATATGAGTGTCGATGCTAACTGATTGATGTCCACTGCGATTGGTTTTCGAATTATATCTTATACGTTTGCGCTAATATTGCCAGTCTCTTTGCAAGTGTGGTGGAGTGGTTATTATCCAACAAACAAATGCATAATGTTAAGTCAATCAGCCATTTAATTCAACAAGACACGATGACTGTGTTCATTCACAATGTAAATCAGATAAACAACAACCTAAATCAAATAAAAGAAGTCCATAATAGTCAACTTGACCTATAATTAAGCCTAGTCCTAATTTGCATTATCATACAATGGTCTTACGCACAGCTTTGCCGTAGTTTTCCAATTTGAAAATTTGACAGTTAGTTGGCACCAATCCAATATAAACAGAATCAGTTTGCACATCCTCCGTGTAGCATTTGGCTCAACAACCAACACCGAGGTAACTCCTATTAGAATTAGGGAAATGAATGTGTCGGGTTAAATTTGATTGCTTGCTTACAATGTTAAACAAATTTAACGAAACGCGTTCTAGCGAAATTGAATGCCATATTCATGCAGATAAAATGGATATCCTGTGTTTGCTAAGATTTTATAAAGCCGACCTAAAAACTGTTTAATTAGTTATAATTAAGCAATTACTGCACCAAATAAGTAAAGGAAGAAGCAAATTGTTTTGTTTACAGAACTTTGAAATCTATGCGAATAAGGCAATGACTCGTAATCCATCATATTCGTCTAAGTCTAATGCAAACTCGTGATTTGTAAAATAGGCGGATCGTCTAATGCATTCGGGTACACATTTTTGCAAATACGTATAGTTTATTCATTGTTTAAATGTCAGATTTTGAAAAAAAATATTTCTGTGTCTCATTTTTCATAATTTGAATAGTTTTTAGCATATGCACTGGTTTGCCGCATTCAAAGAAATCAGCTGACGTCATTTCGTAAATCAAGTACCTACAGTTGAAATAAAAGAATGATGTTTTGTGTTGAATTATTAGATAAATTGTACTGTTATGCTGTTTTCGTTTTAACAAATATAGCTAACTTCTCCCAATTTTCCACTGCAGTTCCAGAAAACGAGTCTGTTCGTCTCAACGACTGGATGCGACATCGTATGCGTAAAACTTTTAATGGTCTGCAACTGCGCTGTCGAATTCGTCTATTTGTGCGTCCTGAAATAAAATATCACTTTATAACTGCCAGTGAAGCTTCATTCTTGCAGTACTTAGACGCTGAAATCAGCACTGCAGTAAGGGCAGATGCCGGATTTTCATCACAGCTATTTACGACTAATAGTTTACATCAAAATCGCAGTGCCGATGGACTAGCGCGTCGTAAACGGGAAATCAGAAACAACGGTAGTATGGAGTATGACGTGATAGGTAAAGGAGTTTCAGTATCATGGTTCTTCCATTGTTAATGGAATATTTTGATGCTATTTATTTAATTAATTTGACATTTGTGTTTTGACAGCACAAAATATATCATACAAATTAAGGTGAATAGTAAAATTGCACTCAATAGTCAAGAGACCTTTAGTTTCGACAAGACACATAGACATACCACTTATGATTGTTGCCAAAGTCGATCCTATTCCAAGACAATATTCTTGTTTGTATAGTTGAGCATTAAAAGTGAATGAAATGTCTGCAAAGTTTAACTAAATTAATCTTTATGTCAACTAACGCCATCGCAAAATTTGAGGCTTTCTAGCTGTACAGCATATCGTTTGATGACGTAAGTTCGTTAACCGTTTATATAATGATCGCTAAATTAGCGCGTATGCAATAGATAAATAAATATTTCGCTTCTTAAGATGTCTATCATGATGCTTCTTCCTGCTCCCTTTAATTCTGGTTTCGTTGGCTATACGGACCAAGTCTTTGTTGACTACCAAGGCCCAGAAAAGAAATGATGATATTTTAAGCAATCTGATCTGAAATCATAGTCTGTTCGTGGTGGAAAATCCAAAGAGCAATCTTAGTTTAATTTGAATTTTGGCCTGCAACTATTTGTTAAATTTTTGTCTTTAAGAGACAGGGTCTAATCCTGTCTGATCAACACTATATTTAGCGAAAATGTTGGTGAGTTGGATATAAATTTGTGTAATGGTTATAATTTAAATTTAAGGCTTGAACGCCTTTCTTCATGGTTTCGATGTTTGAAGCAAAGACAAAAAGTGCTCTAATTATTTAAAAATGTCTTTCATCCGTGCAAAGATAGGACGAATTTTTGTTGAAACAAATGCTTTAACTGCCGCAACATAATACAAAAAAAGATTTAGCAATAATTATTTATCATTTTCCCTGCATTATCTTCAATTGATCAAATTCGTATTCTATGAAAAATCAAACCAAATAGAAAATTCAAACGGGAAGTGAGTGCAAAATAGGACAAGTCAAATCATTGACGTGCATCAGCTCGTGTTCATTTTCACCGAGTCACATTTGCTATTTGTGACTTGTAAACTTCGACAAGTGCTACACGCATGCATGCAAAATTTAAATTAGTCAATTTGAATCCCTAATATAAGATGATTTTTTGATTGTGACTATCCGGTGTGACAGCAGTGTGGTTATGGACGTTATTATGAAAATTTTTGGGAGAACGCTAAGTCGTACTGATGTGCCCGACATTTGTAGATATCAACATGCGTCGGTATATCGAACTTCGCTTACCACTTGAATCTTGTGATGTAGGATACACGCTCGATGCAATTCCCCCGATCACTACTGCTGTCATTTACTTCAATTTCATTCAAAATCACCACCATAAATAATGAATCAAACGAGTTAGAGTACATTATGCCAATTCATTACCAGCAGATGATGTGTGAAGAGAGTAATTTTATAATTTAGAAATATATTTAAACTACAAAAATATCATAATTATCTTGCTACGGTTGTAACGCCAATTTTCATATAAAACACCCTTACGTGAATCTATTGAAACTAATACTAATTGATAGGTTGCAGATGCAGTGTGCGATATTTTCTTCAAATTCAGGTTGGCCAAACAGAACAAAACCGGAAACTGCTTGTTTTGTGGCCCATTAGTTACTAATTTTCTTTGTGTTTAAATAATTTACGGGCGAATATTGGCAAAGGAAACGATGTGGCTGTTAGGTGAGAGTAAATTTATTCTCGTTCGCCAGGTTCTTTGTTAATGTAGTTGATCTGCATTAAATGGTATGCAGTGAAACATCTTAAAAATTTCAAAAACTTATTGCATAAAACATAAATTTGCTGAAGTAATTATAATTGGATTGTTTACATAAAGAACGACGAAGGTCAGTGTATAAAGAACAGCTAAATTATAATTCCAACCATTAAACAAATACTTTCCTACCAAAAATTGTAAAGGATCAATCGCATCAGAGCGTGTGCTGGAACAACAGTCAGAATTTTGGGATGAACAGTCGCTATCTCCCGATCGCTTAATCTACTCATCTCTGAATGAAGCACCAGGAAGTCCACTGGCGGAGTCTCTTATTGCAGCTATGCAGTTCGGAATTACTGCCAAAAATGAAAAAAGTAAGCAAAATGAAAAAAATTCGCTCTAATATTCAGTAAAATTTCAAATAACGTCAAAATCCTTTAAATTGTCCACAATCTACTAAATTTGATTATTATTAGCATTATCTTTTTCATTATCATTTTTGTCATATAATTGTATTCTTATTATAATTAGTATTATCAGTATCAATAACATTATCAGAAACAGTTTTGTTAACATAGGGATTATTAATATACGTATCACATCGTGAGCATTAGAATGAGCATTTACTTTTTAATTTTCAATTTAAGTTTTACAAACATTTTGGTTTTCACTAAACTTACCATTCTAAATATAATTCTAATTATTCATTTTAATTGTGATGCATTAATTACTATGTTTACTACTATTTAATTTACATTTCAATGCGCATTTTTACTTTGACAATTTTCTTTTTGCCGTCATCCCTCCTGTCTTTTTAATTTCCGTGACTATTTAAATCGAGTTATCCGTGTGATTGTCCAACCTATGAACATTTTTTCGATCATATAACGAACTTATTTATTCTGAACATCTTTTCAATTTACTCATGTTTTTCATTTTCCTTAAACGCATATTGATTGCGTTAGTGGTGTTAAGAATTCTTAAATTTGCTACATTTAAACAAGCACTAGTACCATAGGATTTAACTAGTCGAAAAACATAGTACGACTGATTAAAATCATACGTACAGATGCATTTCGACTTGCTCTGA